>VZTR01012651.1:145838-279274 GCA_013400775.1 Chaetops frenatus | reverse complement strand
GGGGGGGACAGGGAGGGGGAAGAAAGCTGCAGCATAAATCTCAGTCTAGCTTTATTCTCTTACCTCAGATTGAATGCTGAATAGAAAAATGCTGACAACATGCTTGCTCACAAAAAGCCTTTTGAGCCAATGCCAAGAATTTGCTCAAACCTGGTAAAAAGTCACAGCTGGGACCTAAGAGCAGCACTGAGTTCTACTTCCTTGCTTGATCTTCATTTTCTGGGGGCTGAGGAGATGTTCAGTATGCCTCCGGCTCTGAGGCTGGGTAAGAACCTGCTTTTGTCCTTTGGAACAGGCCTGATGTGGTGAGAATCCACTGTGGTTCTATGTTTGCTCTGTGTATCACTTACTCTTCAATTTAGGAAGTTTAAAGCAGTATTATTTGGACTGAAACAGTGCAGCCAGACAAGAAGGAGCCTCCAGGCTGTAGGATGGGCTTTTCTCTGCAGAGGGCAGCTCTGTGAGTGGTAACATCTGCAGCCCAAGATGCCCACAGAGCCCCTGGTTGGCAGCACCAGATCCATGCCATGGTAACCCCAGCAACAGCCACCTCACCTGAAACATCCTGGGCCTGGAACCCTGTGCTTTCCCTGCACTCTCAGCTAACTGTGGGATGTTGCTGCATTAATACTCTTGGGCTGGTTTAGTGTTCAGGACAAAGCCCTGGCAACTAGCTCTAGGTCGTCATGAAGTTTTCAAGCATAAATAAATCAGAGGGGGTAATTTTTTGATGAGTGTTGTCCCTGTCTAAGGGGAGCTGACTCCACACATTTTTCTTCTCTCAGCAATCTTAATGTCTCCTCTAATCACTGGACAGTGACTGCTTGTGCCTGCAAGCAGCTATTAGTGATTTTGGTAGAGGTCCTCCTACAAGGGACTGGAGACATGGGACTTTATATCACCGTGGTTCCAACCTGAGGCACTGCATGGAAGAGCACTACTGGGAGAGTAGATGGAGGAGCATCCTCTTCTGCACCCTCTAGAGCTCCAGAAATACCCTGGTCAGTATTGCTGCGTTTGTACATGGACCTGAAGCACCAGTGTTAATGGTACAAAGTATAAATAGCAGCTTATTGACCTGTACAAATCTTCTCTAAGGATTCCTACCTTCCCCTTGTAATACAGAGAGCAAAGGGCCTGAAATTACTGAGGAGTTTAGGATATGAATCTCAAGGAGTCTTCTGCAGGAATTTTTTTTTTCCTCAACCAGAGGAGGCAGTGAATGCATTGTGTTCCCAGAGATGTCATGTCCTGCCACAGAACAGCATTCCTTGCTTTTTCCCTTACTGATGGCTCTTTTAGCTACCTTACTTGTATCTATCAGATGCAATGTCTTCTTTTCCACTGAAGCTGATTGGTCAAGTCTTATGTCCAAATCTTGATGCTTTAATTTAAAAACCAAATATGTAAAAAAAAAAATTCTATTTCTAATCTTTTTATTACAAAATTTGATCTGTATGAAATTATGGAACCCCACAACTGCAGTAGTGATAGCAACACGCCTACTTTTTCTTCCTGTGCTGCATCATGCACTGGTGTTGTAGCTCCCCAAGAGAATGTAGAAGTTCTTCTTAAACCTTGGTGGCCTCTGTGATCTTCTCACTTGCTATGTATAGCTGATTAGGGCTCAATCATGTGATATAATGATAGTTCCCTCCACAGTTTATTGATCCCAGTGGGAATGAAGGGCATTCAGCACCTCACATAAGCAGACCCTTCATGTCTGTCTTGCTGCTCCTTGCAGAATATGAGCAGTAAGGCTGAGCACTCCTCGATTTTCTTATTCAGACTCATTTCAAGCTCCAGCTCAGACTGGAGATTTGCTGAGTAAATAGTCTCAACAATAATCTCAGCCTGATTCCAACTAATTAAATCCTGTACAAACATCCCTCTCTGGGCCAATATAGCAAAAGACAATGAAAACACAGAAAACCAGACATAGCTTTCCTCCAGATTTTGCTTGGCCCTTTAATCCTGTATCTTTTGAAAGATAGTAACGTCCATAAGATGAGGGGTCAGCCTTCCTGCCCTTAGCATCAAGCAGTGGAATTTTTCAATAATGAACAGCTGGGTCACCAGCGACACAAAAGCTGCTGTAATATCCTGTAGGCTTATGGGGCACAACAGAAATCCCAAAGCAAATCATGATGTACACAGAAAGGGACCGTCCTTTTCTATTAAGGAGACCACTTCAAACCAGTCTCAACACCTCCTTTTCTCCAGCTTTTTGAAGGAGAGGTTATCCCCTGCGTATATTTAATCACACATTATGGGGTGGCTTTGATTGCCTTTTTAGAGTCAGAGAAGTTAAAGAACATAGTTTGAAGGCTCTTATTACCAGTGCTCCATCCGAGTGCTCTCAGCCAAGATGTGTTTACAAACAAGGGTTTGGAAGGGGGTGGGGGAAGCAGGAATGCTGCCCTGGGCCCATGGCTGGGCTTGGTACTGCTTTCAGAGTTGGTTGTATAACTCTGACTCTACGTGTGGTGAGAGCCGTTGAGAGGGGGAGGCACAGTGGAGTTGCATTTGTGGCTTAATTTTTATGAAACCCAGTGGAATTCATCTCCTTTTCCAGGGAAAGCAGAAATTATCTCGTAGGGGTTTTCCTACACAGTAAAGCAAAGAGTAGATCAGGGTAACATGAACAAAAACTGAATGCTATAAAGACTTTTTAATGTATCACAAAAGTCAATCTGAGATGTGTGCAAGATATGCTGGAGATTCCTGATTAAAAGCAGTTTGTGTCAAGGAAGTTACCACTTGCAGCATGTAGAACATCTGACAGTGATTAACTAGAGCTAGCTATTAGATTTTCCTAAAGAAACAATACTTAAACATATCTCTACAAGTATGAAACACTTTATGTACTGTATCTGGTACACCTCATTTAAATTGACTTAGATGGAACAGACACACTAAGTCTAACTAGTAGGTTATTAAGAATATAAACCTGGTGCCCAAGAATTTACAATCAGTTATATGGGAGATATCCTGACTTTCCTCCTTTTCCCAGGGCTTTCATTTACTAAGCATATGCTGTAAAGATGTCACATTTACAGCAAGGGACATGTTTAGGATGTTTCTTACAAACAGTTTTAAGTTACATACCTGTAGCAAATGCATCTTGCTATGCTACAATGTACTGTTAGAAATCTGCTTTGAGCTCAGGAAAATATGGGTGAAAGAAAGAATATATGTACTGGTACAAATGCATTTGTAACCTAGTTTTTCAGTTTACTTATTAGTGCTTGTGAATTTTTGATAGAAAAAATGACATAAAATTGTTTTCTATGGGAAGATGAACTTTTCAGCTCTGTTAATGCACTTGGAGGCTGGAGAAATATGGTTCAAATTAAGCATATCATACTTCTCATTCTGGGGGCTTACAAAAAGAAGAGCTTGGAGATTCATCCAACCTAGAGTGTTTGGTAGTTGCAAATAAACTGTGCATTATATGGAATGATCATTTCCCTCAGAAATACCTTTCTGTTTCCTTCCCCTTTTTGGATCAGGAGGCTGATGGTTACTGCAGGGCTGTGCTTGCACAGAGGTGCTGCTCTAATTCGCCTTCCTACATTGCAGCGGAGGAACAGACGAGTCAGAAGACTTGGATTTCAGCATTTCAATAGGCCTTTAATTAGGGATTTCCCTACTATTTGTGAGATGACTGGTGAGAATTGCTGAAGTAACCACTACAGTGCTATGAGCCCAATTAAAAGCACTGCTTCAGAGTCTGGGATTCGTACAAGGAGTGTTTCTGCCACTTTGCTGTTTGTCACTTACATTGGAAGGTTTTTAAAAACAATTGCACTTCTACTAGCAGCCACAGGAGCTCAGCTTTCCAGGCTGGCTCGTGAAGCCCCAACCTACCTCACTCTTTCTATCCATACGGGGTCAAGTCAGGAATTGCATGGAGCTTCTGCAGAGCAGAAGTATGCTGAGGGTCAGTGTTTAGTAGGTGGGAAATCATGGAAACAGTCCTCTGGGGGCTGAGAGGCAATTTACAGTTAAGTCCAAACTTCTCTAATTTGCATAATACCAAACCTAATAAAATATTCATGGTAGCTTCTATCACTTTCAGACAATTTAAGATAGACAAAAATTAAATTGGAAAATACTGCTTAAAAATAAGAGAAAAAAGTTGAAGACAATGTCTTCAAATATTTTTCTGCTTTTAATTTAGTAATATTTTTCAGAGTTACAGAATTGTTTGCAGAGTTACCGCCAGATAGAAGTCTGCCTTATGCACAAAACTATGCAGAGCTTGATCTTTTTAATGGGAATCACAAAAACTGCTAGAATTCTAAGGGCTGATGTGAGTCAGGTGGAAGATGGACTTGGAGGATGTAGTGTGTGTGCTTCATGGACTGGCAGAAATGGTCACACTATGAGAAATGACAACTTGAGAGGTAATTGGTTTTCTCAGAGTTGGATTTAGTTGAAATTACCAGAGCCAGAATTTGCCCTTATCGAAGGGATCATGACTGGAATTCTGTGATAGTTGTGGCCAATGCATTCTGTGAGGTATCAGAGACTGGAATGTGGGGAGAGCAGGAGAAACCACCAAAAACAGTGACTCATCTGGGCTCAGTGCTCAGCCCCAGGTGTTCCTGTCCTGTGCAGGTTCTGCTCTTTGGCAGCTGATGACCAAAGCAGCTCCCACCAAGCAAGACAAACCCAGGGGCTGTAGGCAGCCGAGTACCATGGCCACAGGGCAGCTCCTCCTATATTCACAAAGAGACATCAGCTTTTCTTGACCAGTCTGGAAATTTCTTACTGGTGACTATTGCACACAGTCTTGGTATTTCAGCATCTGTCTAGAGCCTTGTGTTTGGAAAATGCAGATTTCTGCATTGCTATTAACTACCAAAACTGCACAGTCTTTCTCCCAGTTCTGACAGAATTTGGAAATAAAAATTAATATGTATTTTCCAAATGAGATTGCAACTCCAGTGGTTCAAGCCCCCTGTCATCTCACTTAGAAATGTGTCTTAAGGAATGTGGAAGGGGAACTGATTGTGTGTGATTGTTTTTAGCATTTTAGTGCCAAGTGATTTTGTTTGTATCAATTTACTCAGGTGAAAGCATCAGGTTTCAGTAAAGCTTGTAAATTTAGTCAATGGTAAAATTTAATCACATTAGCATTAGCAAACACAGGTTTTCATAGCATACGGCTGTGAGATGGTGCCTTCCTGACCAAAAGGATTGACATTTCACATGTCCCTTTCCTTGTTGCTGTCAAGTTACTTAAATTTTTTGGTAAGAAACCATGAAATGGAGCTGCTAATGGTGCAGGATTGCTCTCATCTGCTTACCTGTGTGAACAGTGCCAATGGTTGCAGCAGGCACATACCTGGAAACTGCTCCCAAAGGCCCCCAGGCCCCTGGAAGTGTGATTGCCCTCACCCATAAGGGTGGATGAAAGCAGTTTTGTCACTGGTGCTTCCTTTATGCAAAAGAAATCATATCACATGGTGCCAGTATAAAACACGCTCCTGACAAGGAGACATGAAACCAAAGCCCACATTTGAGGTGCAGAGGGAGGCTGAGGCTGCCAGCTGCAATCAGATGACAGATATTTTTGTTAAGAAATAGTATCTTCTTCTGATTTCCTGATAGGTTGAATATAAAGCATAAAACAACTGATAGTGATGAAATCCAGAAAAATTAACCTCTGTGTATTCTGGAAGAGAGTAAACAGGTACCTCTATGCTGTCCAGGTACACCAGGCAGTGTTTGGACAGCTGCACTTCCCATTCAAAGGTGTTGCTTGCCAATGGCTTGGCAGTATGAATGACAAGTTCATGTAAGGTTTATATAAAATTGTACAGCTCCATAGACATTGCCATGATAATAAACCTGACACAGCAGAAAGGTTGGATTTTCCAGTGCATACCAACTACTGATGTAGAACATGCTCTAGTGAGGATTACTTGAAAAACTGCATTTAGTGCTGCAATAATGCTAAAAGGTCACTTTGGATCCCATTTGCAAAAGGTCAGAGCTGGTGGAGATAACAGCCTGTGCACACAGAGCAGAAGGTGATGGGTTCATTTTAGCTCCATCTGCAGTCACAGCTGAAAACCAGTCAGGATCAGACATGGAAAAAATGTTTCTTCCATTTTGACTGATTCTGTGGTAGAGAAGGAGTTCCTCATGTAATAAGGAATGTCTTTGGGCTTGGTAAAAATCCTAAAAAAAAAGCATAAGCATTTTTAAATGCACCATGCTGTATTCTCAAGATGCATTGGAGTGAATGCATGTTTCCGAAGTGGTTTTGGCAGCAGAGTTTCATAGAACAGATTGTTTCATGTAACATCGCACGAGGTATGTAATGCACAATGTAAAAGCATGCTTTTCTGCTTGAAATCTGTTATATGAATCTTGTATGCATAGGGAAATTTTGTCCTCACTTTGCTAGGAAGCTTTCAGCATGAAATGCTGTAGTAGTGCAGTTGTTTGGTGCAGGGGATACTGCATTCTCTAAAGTCAGTTTTTCAGGATTTGGGAAACGCATCACTCACAAGTTGTTGCTCTTCTGCAGCCACTTTGCAGCCCCACCAACAGCTGACAAACCTCAAGTCAGGGATAGAGAAGTTTGTACCCATTATTGCTGTTCTCAGCAAGTTGTGATGGGACTATTGCAAGCTTATTCTGAACATTGAAGCTTTTTGCTTTAAACTAAATATATTCCTGGAGAGGTTGCTGTAATTGCAATAGTCCCAGGAGGAATTAGCATCTCTGTATGTATCAGCTGTCTTTCTGTCAGGCCCAGTGGGAGCAGTGAGTGGGAGGGCTGTGGGACTGAGGATCCCACCTGAGAAACTTCAAATCATCATCACCATCTCACAGTTCAGCCTCTCCAGTGCTGATGTACATTGTTTGTGATCTCCTCCAGCATAGCTCTGGGGCAGTGAATTCTGTTCCGATGGATCTACTTTATGTTGAATGATTCTGCTGGCAATTTTTATTTGTAACAGGGCATGGTCCAGAGGTGCCCTGTAAAGTAAGTAAGGCCTGTCCCTGTGCAGAGGGTAAATGAAGGTCTTTGCCCAATGAATTTCTATTCACTCTAAGCAAGGTGCATCATTCTTTCTGCAAATTTTCTGATAGCAGTTGAGAGACACAAGAAATATTATGTATCTTTAAAAAAGCAATGTTAGTACACATAGAGGCTCCCAAATGCTTCAGTGAAGGAGGGCAGCATATATTTGTGGCTGGAGTCTGCCCTTAAATCTGATCCCATTCTCTGAGGGCCTCTAACTCCATCACAGTGACCCTTGCACTATAAGGTGTAATATGAAGCAGCAACTGACAGTAGTTCCTGCAGTTGCCAGGACCTGGCGGGGCCTGACTGGGTACACGAGGGCATTCAGCCCCATTTGTTGGGAGTCTCTGAAGGATGTAGAGTGATCAGCATCTGTGGAAATGAATGGGCTTTTTATGCTGATGATTTCATTTCTGGATGGACACAACACTTCCAGCCGTGGCGATTCGTCATCCTGGCTGGATGCAAGTGGAGGGCAGCCAGCACTTTGCACTGATGCTCAGAGCAGACACTGAAGATAGAGCGTGGGACTCGGACAGAGCTTTCCAAGTATTTGACAGAGAACTGCTAGGGAAGCACAGTGCTATTCCTATTTCTAGGCTGCCAGCAGTGTCTAGTACATTTTCCCAGAGAATCGCTGCTGTCCACGACATGGCTCCAACATTGCTCTTTCTTAACTCATTGTTCTGCTCAGGATTTACCTTTGCCTCTGAGGCAGCTCAGTGTTGCTAAGCAAAACATAGTCATGGTGTGTCTGGCATGTTTGGGGCACTGGTGCTGCTGTGCACACTCCAAACCAGCCCCAGGGATGGACTAGGTGCTGCTCTGCTGGCACCCCATTCCTTTTGTTGTACCAAAGGAAACAGAGGCTCCAAGGAGGTGTTGCCAAACGGTGCTGGAGTTTACAGGGAGGGAGAAGGGCTCTTTGGGCTCTTTGAGGTGAGCTATGGGGAAGCTGGCAGGCCTCGAGCTGCAGCCCTGCCCGGAGTTCAGTGGGAGCTCAGTGGGCTCTGGCCAGTGCAGGGTGGGTGGCAGCTCCAGCTGCTCCAATGCCATCCTGTCCTGGCACACAGTTGCCTGTGGAATCTGGCCACCACCGAGGGTTTGTTCCTCACCTTCTGTAGGGAATGGGGCAGGTATGGACACAGACCAGCCATCTCAACTTTACAAGGTGTCTGGATGGAATATTGATGGATTTGGGCCTTGGAATGACTAATTAGCATGCAGGGTTCCCCAAAAGGGTTAACATGGGATCTTTTTAATTGTCAAAAGAGTTGCAGGCTATTAGGGTTGGCATATTCTTCAATAATCTGTTTTATTTTTACCTGCTGGGAGCTTAATTAAAAAACAAAGAGGCTCAATTTAAAGCCCATTACTATGCTAATTTTGTAAGAACTGGGCGGTGATTAAGAAGCTTTAAAAAGAGGAGTTTAGTTTGCTCTAGGGAATGGGTTGGAGGCAGGTTTTATTTCGTTTCATTAGCTAGCTACAATTATTTATAAACTAAATGGAAATGATATTAAAGAGTAATGAAAAAACCAGCATCTATGTATTATTGAACAGCAGAACTTTTTTTAATTTAGCATCGAAGTGTGCAGAGTCTTTATTACTGCAACTCACAGTTAACACAGCTAAATGCAGTTGTTAAATATAAGAGGCTTTAAAAATATGCCCATAAATACAGAGCTGTCTAGCTTCCTTTTCCTGTAGATCACTAGAGTAAGTTTATAAAGATATCAATGTGGCAATAAAGATGAACCACTGTCTCTTTAAAAAAAATTTATGAGGTTTTATATAGGAAAATTTCTTAACAGAATAAATTACGAAGACTTACTCTTTTTGTATTATGTATGTAATGTTGTATAATCGAACAGCACTGCAAACATTCTATTGCCTTTTCCCTGTCATGTGAGCCCAAAATAATACCTGCAATTCCAGTTATGTTGGAGTACCTGGGAGGAGCCCCTGCATTGTGTGGATGTTCAGAGCTGAAGCCAGCAGGGACCAGCAAGGGCCAGAGATGTTACTCAGGATGTGGTGGGTGAAGAGGTGGGGGAGAGCAGCAGTGGGGACAGCCTGGCTCCCAGTGTGGCCATGCAAGAGGGCAGCAGGAGTGTGGGGTGCTGGGTGCAAATGGGGCCAGGGAGAGGCTGCCACATTGGCAGGAGCCTGGGAGACTCTGAGACTCTGAGGGAGACTCTGAGGCTCTGAGCCCAGGCAGCAACTTTGAACAGAATCGCCCGAACAAAGGTATTTGTTTGTGTGTCTCTGAGGATGTGGGCAGGGAGATGCCCCCTGTTTCTGCCAGAGGAACTGGTAATGCTGGTATGTATCTTCTCAGCATTTGGAGGAGGAGAAGTTGCTGAGCCTGTACTGGAGAAGCCACATCTCTGATGGCAGCAGGGCCTTCTGCAGAAACAACATGTTCCTCTAAAACATCCCAGCTCATGTGGCATGAGTGAGACCTGTTTGCATGTGCAACCTGGTAGTTGAGTTCACTCAGTATTTGAATTCCTGCTGAAAAGCCATTCTGATCTTATAAAGGACCAGGAACCCTTTGCCTCACCAGCCAGCACTGCCATTCCATGCTGAAACCCTTTGTGCTGCTGCTCTTCCTGGGAAAACTTTGATGCTGTGCCAGGGATGGGGAGTGGGAGGAAGCCTGGAACAACTGAGAGACATCAGTATCTACTAGGCAGAGGGGTGAGGAGGAAGAAGAAGGGTGGCAGGAGAGCCAGTAGTGGATGCCAGCCCACCTTCCTGGGCTGCCCAGAGCAGCTGGCATTTAACTTTGTAAGGCTCCACATCAGTCTGGCTGCAACACCAAAATTGTTGGTGGGGCATCTTAATTTAAATAGTTGTTGCAACCAGTAAAGTGTTTCTAGATGAAGGAAGTAAGTTACAAGAAGAATAAAAATTACCTGAACATCAGTGATTCACATATGGACACTAGCAGGACTCCTGCTGCCAGAGCCTTCTGTGTGGGTCCTGCATGGGTGTCATGAGCTACAGCACCCTGGTGCTATTCAGGCTCTGTCAAATCAAAGTTCATGATGTGGCTCCCACAGTTGTGCTTGGGAGAAAAGCCTTACACTGCAGGTCTGCTGCTGCTGTGGGCAAACTCAGGGCTGAGCCGAGCCCAGAGCTGCAGCTGGAGATAGAGGTCATACAGCAGAATAGCTTCAATTCCTCTTCTGGTTCTAAAGGCAAAATGAGCTATCCAAGATCCTTGTGGTTGCAAATGTCCCTTGGCCTTCTTTTGACCCTATATACACCTTACATTCTTCCTGTAATGATTGACATTCGGTTTATGCCTTCGGGCATGCTGCTTCTTCATCAAAGCAACTGTTTACAGCTGGTTTGAGTTGGATGCCAATAAACAGTATTCTTTTTGTCCCAAAAAGCAGCTTAAGTCCCTAATGACAAGGATTTTGTGCTTTGTAGAGGAAAAAAATTCAGCTAGTTTGGGACAGCCAGCCACTTAGCTTAGCAAGTTGGAGTACTTTATACTTCCAGCTAAACTGCCTCTATCTCCTCAAGTGAGCGGCTGTAGATTCTTATCATTGTGGCAGAAGTGATGAGGGTAACATCTTTAGTTGGAAATCATCGGCAACATGTGGAGAAAGCTTAAGATGTTGTCACACTTTAACTTGGTCCTAATCTGCTCAAAGGCAGTTGATACTTTCTAACTGTGCCAGCAGGTAGTGAGAGGGAGTCAAAGACCATCAGGGTGAAACAGCTCCTGCTTTTCTTTGGAGAGTTTATGACTTTCATAAAGCAGACACAAAGACACTGTGGCAGTATCTGTTATTGTCTAAATTAAGAGCTTATGTTCACCCAACCATATTTCATTAACTTGTACACCCAAGCTTCTACATTTCCTGCCTGCTCCATGCAGTGCTAGAAGCAAATCTTAAATATTTTAACGCCTGTTGTCAGTGAAGTGAGAACAAGAGTGATGTGCAGGTCAGCCCTGCCCATCTGCAAGGAATGACCAGCATGGACAGGCGTTTGCCGCCTCTTGCCTGCAGCCCTCACCTCCCCAGGGCAGGCTCTTCTGTGACTTGGGACGTGTGTTGGTGTGAGATCCAAAATGCGAATTGTTTTCCTTCCAGTAACAAATTGATATATTGTGAACAACCCTTAAACGTCAAAATAGAGGACCAAACTGCCGATGGAGCTGATAGTTTCTAAAGTCATCTTCCCTGTGAATGAGGACCCAATCCTGTTCCTGATGCTCCCTAAAGAGTTTTGCATCTCACTTACTTGAAGCAAAAGCTGACACAGCTTCTCCTCCCTTGTTTTTCTTTAACAGATATCTTAAGAACACCAGAGCTCCTGGTGAGCAAACTTCAATTTCACCAAATATTGTGTTTTGAAAAAAAGGGCTTTGTCAACTCTGTGAAAAGGACAGTACTGTCAGAGCAGGATTTCTTTTCCAATATTCAACAAAGCATCTCATTTTTGGAAACATATATGGAACACTGAGCAACACCATGTGACATTTTGGTGCTTTTATAGAACAATTCCAAGCCATAAAAATTTTCTTGCTGAAACAAAGGAATGTGCCGATAAGATATGAGGGGATTTTGTATACCTTTCCTCTAACAGGAATCTATTTTTTTCTCTCGCTATGTGTGTACAGTATGTATACATACACTTAACCAAAACTTATGTAGTATTTAATTTAAGTATTTCAGTTTTGACCTACTTACAACTTTTCATTTAATTAAAAAAAAAAAAAAATTGAAAAAGTTAATAAAATGTTTAGACAAACCTTTCAGTCTTGTGAGCTTAAAGGAATAATCCTCTTTGCATGCCTAATAATGTTATTGGTGTCTAATGGGATTTCATTTTTACACGTGTGGAAGTGTCCTGTGTTATAAATGTTTGCTAGAATAACTTAAAACCTGTGCAGACGTTCAAGGCAGGAGGAGGGTCTGGGCATGCTGTAGGGCCCTGCTTACTGATAAATCTCTTTGTATAGGTTTAGAGCATCTAGTTTACTAAAGCCTGAATACAAACACAGATGCTGATAGCTGAGTCTTAGGACTCTGTCAACCATATTTGGCCTTACAGACGCTAGGATGTATTCGTAGTTCTGTGTCTAATCTTAAAAATTCAATTTATAGATCAACTTTAGTAGTCATCCTTACTAAAACAACCAGGCTTGTCTGTTCTTTAATTTAAAAAAGATTAATCAGATGTTTCAAGTCTTCTAAAAACACTGTATGAAGAGGGATATTTATTTTCCATCCTAATATTAATAGTAAGTAATTGACACAATCTTAATAATAAGAGTCACTTCTTAGACATTGCAGGAGACACCTTTAGTTGCCTGAGTTTGGGGGGTTTGAGTTGGGGCTTTTTAGTGTTTCTTTTCCTTTTTCAGTGGTCCTTTTTACAAAGCTTCACATCTCTGGTAAGGGTCTCCTGCTTTTAGCAGAAGAACAATGTTTGTGAAAGACAGATAATAAAGAGAAACCATGTGAGATGACTGGGGGAGAAAAATTTCATCCATTAAGGGTCAGACTAAAAGAGCATGATTTAGAGCAGAATATAGCTTGAACTTTTGTAAGACAAGCAGCAACTTTTCATGCTTGGATGGGGATTCTTGGGTTAAATTGCTATCTTTGAGTTCTGAACTTGGAAAGGTATTAAAGTGGAATTAAACCTTTACACAATCCTGCTCTTGTGTCATTCAGGATTTTTTTGGGTTCTGTTTAATTGTACATCACAGCAGGGTTCTGAGTGACTGGTGCTCTAAAGAAATGAAGGGTAGGGTTAAGTCTGCAGCCCACTGCTCCCTGCTAATCCTTCTTGTTCCTTGAAGAAGGATTTACTTTTGCTGCCAGCTTGTGAAAGACTTTCCTCCTCCCGAAGAGATTGTTGTGGCTTTCCTGGGGAGGTGTGGTTGCTATAGCAGGGAGTCACGCCTGGGTATTCTCTCAAACCCTACTGAGAATGGGCCAAAAAAGAGCCAAAGAAGAGTAAAACTGGGGATTAAAAAATGGAACAATGGGAGACAGGAAGATAGGAGTGGGAGCAAATGGGCATTACAGCACCAAAAATAATGCAAAGTGACAAAAAGAGGAAATAGAAAAATAATAGCTGACAGTTGGACTGAAAAGACAAACACTACAAAAGAACAATTTATTTTCAACAGGCAACGAACATAAAAAGGCATCTGGGAAATAAGACACAGCCCTATATTGAAGACTTTTTTAGTTCTTACTGTATTGCAAACATACAGGCACCAAGTACACAAGACTCCTTCATGCTTCCCTCTCAGTTCCATCTTTGCCACAATCTGTTTATTTGGAACAAAACCTTCTTGGGTTTTAAACTGTTTATTTATTTGCTGTTAAATGATGTCTCTTTGTCTGTTCCTAGGGACTAAAGGTAAGGTAATTCTGGGCTTTTCATATTAAATATTGTCATGCATATCAATAGTAGAAGAAAAGATCCAGCTCTGCTCAAATTCTGTTCTTGAATGCTTTCCAGAGAGACAACTGCCTCCAGTGGTCACTTGTTTTTGCTGCTGCTTACTGGAGACAAATTCTTTAGCTCATGCCATGGCAATGCCCTGACACCTCTACCTGGCCCTGCCCCAGGCTGTGCCCCCTCCTCACCCTGCTGCAGCTGACTCCTAACTTTGGCTCAGCCAGCTCATCCCTTTGTCATAGTTTTCCTATAGGAGTTTAGAAGCTGTATTTTGCTCCTAACCCCCTTTGCTCTACTGACAAAACACAGCCTAATTTTGCAAATATTCGAATATTTCCATCTCAGTGAAAGAAGCAGAAATTTTCATTCAGTGTAAAATTTGTCATAATACAAATATAATTTAAAAAGGAGCCAGTGCCACATCTAACAGCAAATCTCTCTGAATGCCTTTCCTGCACCCCACTGCTTTATATACAGGGGAGGCAGAGAAATATAATAGATGAAACATTTTGTTTATGAAGTGTCTATGTTTTGTTTTATTTCACATGGTTTTGCAATATAGATAACAGATTACACCACAGAGCTTTCATTGCCTTGTGCTATAAAGATACTATAAAGCCTTTCTGGGTATTAATAATAGATTGTGTTGATGAGTTTGGAGAAGCTGGCAATAGACCCCCCACTGCAAAGACATTAACACCACAGGACTAAGGTATCTTTCCCTTGCAAATCAGTTGCTAAATTGGCTGTGCTGGTGAGTTTGGGCACAAGCTCTCCACCAGCATCACTGCAGCAGGCACAGGAAGTGATTTTGTTTTATACCGGCAAATAACGTTTCTTCCTCTCGATGTTCTTAGTTGCAAGGAAAGCCTTGTGTAAATTCTTTCACTAAGTCATTCTTGCCAGTCAAGAAATAACTTAGAAATTACATTTGAATTCATTTGACATGATTATTTTTTTTCTGTAAAAGTGAAGACTGGGCCAGTGAATCACAACAGTACAATATCCCTGCTTATGGGGCCTTTAGGGTGAAATCTTACATAAAAATTGCATTAGAAAACTTTCCCTGTGTTGTTGGTGATGTAAATTCAGTGTGCTATTTCATGAGCAAGAAGGATAAGATGTCTGTCAAGCAGACTGGAGCCAGCATCCCAGCCCTGAGCAGGGATGTTCCACAGGCTGCTTCATCCACTGGATATTGGCGAGGGCGCAAAGGGAGAAGATGAAGGTGGATTTTATTTACTTTGTGTAAATAACTGAATAAAAACCCAAAGGAAAAAAAAAAAGGGAATGTGCCTGGTTTGTTTTGGTGACAACCACTCTCCAGCTAGGTAGAACCGTGGCAGAAGCACAAACACCCCAACACATATGATGCTTTTATAGCCCATCAATGTGATTTGGAGAATGCAAAAAGCACCGTAGCAGAAGCCCATTTAGCCTCTTTGAAACTCATGGACAAAAATAACACTATTTCACAAATATTTGCACTGCCTAGAAATAGAATTCTAACAAAATCATCATATTTTGTTAATTCATTAAGGCTTCCTAATTGCAGCCCCAGCTTTATCAATTCAATTGGTGCCCTTAACTTTTATAACAGTTTCTGTTTTGCAGAAAAGATTAGGAGAAAATTGCAGCCATAATCTGTACAGTGCAATTGCCGTGCTATAAAGAGGAATGGGAGTAGCTGAGAAGAGCAATTGGATTCCCAAAGGTGGAGCACAGTAGAGCAATATCAGTGACTTTGTAAATGAAAAATTGTTTTAATTCCCTTCTAACAGCAATAATTCTATTCTTCATAAATTTTTCCATCAAAGTGTTGTATGGAAAAATGCTATAAAATAGAACAGCATGGCAGTGATGGAAGACAGTTGAACAAAGTGGTCAATTAGGGGATGAAAATTAAGCAAAGAGAAGAATTCATTCTGTCACATTCTGCTCAAAGTGAGAAACTGCTCTGCACTTTGCATTTTATGTTGTACTTTATAGTTAAGGGAGATGTAACTATTTAGGTCGTTCTGGTCCCACTTGAGCAAGTTGCCTTAGGCTGTGAGCTTTAAATTCTGTGTGTCTTTGCGCTTTTGTCTGAGCATCCCAGTTCCACCCCAGAGCTGCCAATGCCCACAGGTCTGAGGTGGGCACAGTGACGATGGGAGCTGGTGACCCTGACAGTGTCCACACTCAAAGTCCCACCAGCTTCAGAGAAGATTCGGCATGGGATAATATGTGGTCCCTATCGATATTTTAGCCATCAGCTTGTCTTGGCAGGGGAGTACAGAGCACTCATCACAGAAATACAGGTAAAATATTTACATGACAAAGAAGTTCCTCATTACCAAGATAGGCAATAAATTAATTTGTGAGTCCAAATGCACATTGTGAAGTGCAGATTTAACACAAGCTTTCACCAGTAGCTGGTGTTCATACTACAGCACCAGTGGATAGAGGGTTAATTAATATTTTCTTCAGTTCTCCCTGAAGAAGAAAAATGTTTCTTTGTTTTAGTTTCTCTTTAAATATTACAGGTTCTTTTCTAGAAACTTTTAAATTTTGCACATTTTATTACTACTTGATGAAAGGGAATTATCTTTCTTATACTGAAGTTTCACCTATGAAATGGGCTTTAATAAACTATGTAATTATTTCTTCTGCAGGGAAAATATTTTAAATGGATTATTTCTTTTTTGAGGGGGTGGGGGATTCAAATAATAAATTTATAATATTCCTGTTCTGCTTTACTGTATTCAGGATGTTTTGTATATTCCGAATTGAGTGCAACCAAGCAACAGTTTTCCCCTTTATAAGCACCCACAGGCTGTAAGATGCTACAAAAAAAATTAAAGTCCTGTGCTGAAAAAACCCCATGCATACTGTTTTTCCAATCCTATGTCATCTGAAGAAAGAAGTATCAAAATTTCACCCACAGAACAAGGAACAGATGTCTTTCATTAGTAATTTAATTTCTTCTCTTAATAAATCTCTGTTGTGTGAAAAACATACTATATTTTACTCTAGCTCTACACTGTTTCCTAGAAGAGGAGTGTGAACTCCCAGCATCAGAGCAGGCCAGCAGGGCCGTCCTGGGGTGTGAGCAGAGGAAAAGCATCAGACATAGAGACTGCACCAGGAGTACTTTAAAAAGTGTGACCACAGCCTTTGCATATTTAGTACATAAAGAAAAGCCAGGTATCTGCTATGGTTCCTGCAACACATAATGTCAGAATAACACAGCAAGGGAAATGACTGAAGGTCTCTGATAGGTAGGAAGCAGCATCTGTCCTCTTGCATACATCAAACAGCTTAATAACTTCCTATTTACTGCTTCATGGCAGAGGCCCAGTAAATAAACAACCTGACTGAATGAGTCTATTTTTATACCTTTGTCCTGTATAACAAATCTCTTGAACCACGCTTAATGTGAATGGCAAATTTCACACTGCACATGGACATCTCTCAGCACAGATTAAATTAGTTACAATAAAACAATTAAAATCTATTTGCCCACAGACAGGAGGAAATGAAGGACCTGGCTGAGCCACAGAAAGGTAAAGGGTGGGTTGTCAGGACACCAGGAGAGTAAACAGCAGAGCTGTGATTCTCAGGAGCAAAGCAAGGTCAAACTTACTGCAAGATAACTGCGTGGGATATAATAAATCAGGGGTCTGTATTGCACTCCAGATGGCTGTGCCATGCAGGAAGGCACAGTGGATCATGTAACTGTGGTTGTTTCTAAGGATTACTGATTCAGCCTGCCTTCGTAGGGATATCCTAACAAATAAAATCTTTATGGTAAAAATTTTCACCTGCTAGTTAAAGTCAGGACATGTCTTAGCATTTGCATTGCCCCGATACATATGCAAAATTAATTTAAGTTCACACAGTTTTAGCTGGTAAAGACTTTTTGATTATCTAGTACTGTAAAGTTGCTTCACAGCATTTATTGTAAATACTCCTATGGACAGACAGGCTATTGTTCTGCACTTTAGCTTGGCTGAGTCCCCCAAGCGTTCCAGGCATAGAGGCAAACACAGTTAAAATCTCCTAAACCTATTGAGTTGTCTTTCAAAATTGTCCAGGCAACAGAATTTATTTATAAAACTCGGCAATCATTGATTCAAAACAAGGTTTTCTTGTTCTAGTTTTCTTCTTTGTCCTCTTTGAACGGTTTTCTCTGGAATGTTTTCGTTGTGCTTAGGAGTCAGAGATTTCCTGCGGCTTCTAATAAAGGCATTTGATTTCCACTCTCCACATACTTTAACACATCCAAGGATTTTGAGATTTGACATTAGCTTAAGAGAGCTGGAGATAATCAGCCATGGGGGTAAAAAGCCAGAGTTATGCAAATTATTTGTAAAATGTATAGAAAGTAAAAAAAAATTTCTTTAAATGTGGTTGGTATAGGACAGAGTCTTTGTCTCAGCACAGAATGTCTGTGTGCTCCCCTTCAAATTTATGGCTTTGATTGAAACCTGTAAAGGGGTGATCTGTAAAGTATTCCTGCTATCCTACACTTCCCAACAGGTTTATTACCATTCGTTTATAAAATGAACAGTCTAACGAGCAGTGGTTTAGATCACAGCTATCAAAGTCTGGTCATTTGTCAAGATTAGTTTCCTGTTGTGAGATTGCCTTGTGCAAAAAGAGTGCATAACCTTGTGTTCCTCTTGGGAAGCTGAAAAGAAACCTATAAACACTCTATAAGATAGATTTAATGAAGATTTTATAATCTCAGAATTCAACCCAACACGCAGTTCTGTGTGTGTGTATTTGTGTGATTGCATGTTATAATACAGAGTACCTGTGTACAGGGGAGGAAATTTTCTTGACAAGAGTTAAATTCAGGATATGAAGTCTGTGCAGTATTGTCAGGGTAATTTAATGTTCATTTGAATGAGTTAATATACACTGATGATTCGTTATAGCTAAAAGGCTGCCTTGGGAAGCACTGTTGCAAAAGCACTGTCTTTACAGGAATAGTCAGTTGCCAGTAAATAACACAAAGTATTTTCTGTTCACCTTAGATATATTTATTTTGAAGAAAAAGAAAAAACACAAACACTCACTAAGGCAGTATGACAGCAAAGGAGCAAGTCAGGCAAACAACACGATCCGAACAAGGAGGTTATCTTCGTGTTCCTGTTGGAGGGAGGGTGCAGGGGATATATGCTTTCCTGGGCTTGTCTTCTTGAAATTATCTGTGACCTGTGTTCCATTTGTGTTTTTACTGCCACTGGACGGTGGCATATTGTGCGGTTTGCTTGGGAGACTACTGGAGGCAGCCACAGCCTGCCCGGGAGCGGTCGCAGCCCCGCCAGGGCCAGGGCCAGTCCCAGTCCTGCCCAGGCCCGCAGCACCCACCCGGCTCCGGCTGCATGGCCGCTCCCCGCGCCAGAGCCCTCCCGGGGAAGGCCTCCCCTTCTCCCCGCGCCGGAGTGGGGAGGTGGGCACCTGCCCGCGGCGGAGGGCGGCAGGGCGGGGTCCCTGGAGCCCGGTTCCGAATGTTTGCCAGCCCAGCCGCGCTGTGCCAGGACATGCGATGGCAGCCCCGCGCTCCCGGTTCGGCCGGGCATCGGCACGGCGGGGGTACGGGAGAGTGGGGCTGGTGAGGGGACAGAGCCCTCGGACCAGCTCTGCCCTGCTGCTCCTGAGGTCTCCAGGCGTGCCCTGTGCTGAGGGCATCCCCTCGGACAGAGAGGCCAGGCTTGGGTAAATGAGTCGAATAGGTTTAAGTAGTTAAATAGAAGCAACTTTTTTTCCGTGTACCTTTTTTCCCCCTCTTTGTACGTTAATCCTTTCGGATATAAAATTGTGTTGAGAGAAAAATATTTTCTACGTAGGAATTTGCTGGCTAAAGCATTGTAAGGAAAGCCTTGCAGACAAAGCAAACAGAGTGTATGGAATAAGGTAGCCTGTTCATGGCAGTGCCCAGGGTCTTGTGTGGCATCAGTTTCTTTTTGAGAGATTTAATTCATTACATACCTGAAAAAGAGCCACTCAGTCCACCTTGCACCGCTGTTACCTTGAGGTTGTGGACGTGCAAAGGTGTGCATTGAGCCAGCCAGACAGTCGCTCCTAGGAACAGCTGGGAAGCACCCCAGATCCCGTCTCTCAGCTGTTTGCTGAATGCCGTGTGCAACCCTATTGACATTTGCTTTTCCCTCCTGCCCACTCTGACTCCAGCCCTTTGCCGAGGGCTCGTACTGCCATTTTCCTGCACTTCTCAGCTCAGACAAAATGGAGGCTCTGGAAGAATGAATAACTACCACAGCCTTAGCCTTCTAAAATCAGAGAGAATTGCCTTTTTTGTGAAAATTATAATTTTGATGATAAAAAAAGTCAGCGTACCTCATGCTAAAAGGCAGAATCTAATTTTTTTTTTTCTGCGAGCACAATGGTGAGTGGTGTTCATTTCCTTGCTGAAATGTAAATGTTAATGCACCTTGCATTGTGATGTATTGCCATAAAAGACACTGAATTTCAAATCACCAGCACACCATGTGACACAGGGATGTAACAGCAATTCATCTTCATTTCAGGCAGCCCTTTTCTGAAATCTCACTTAGGGAGATTCCCAGTTGCCATTAGAAAAGCAAAATAAAATAATTATAAATAATTCTAACTTAAACCTAGAAAATTAATGATGGATGAAAGACAGGGTTTCTAGAGCATTAATAAGAACTAGTCTGGATACAGTGTGTGTTCTAGAGTCTGTGATTATACTGATAATTTGACAGATTGTATCACTGCCTATCTCTGCCAAAGGATGTTTCACACCATTTAAACTGCACAGTACTTCCTTAAGAGACAGCTTGTTCTGGAATAACTCAGCATCCAAAGAAAAGCGGTGTTATTTCACTCCTCTATTGATTGCACGTGTACAATTGTGTGTGTATGTGCGCATGCTGACTTTGCCTCAGCAAAAGCACAAAATTTTCATGCTCATTTCTGTGTTTATCAGCCTCCTCAGAGACAGACAATACCAAAAATGGAAAGTAACGAAATCTGTTCAGAATAGGGCTTAAGTACTCAAACCAGAGACCCTGCATAAAATGAAGCATGAGCCAGTCCTTCCTCTAAAAGGTGAATTAAAATAGGTTTGGGTTTGAGCAATTATCCAATTTTGTGAGCTCCCTTTTGTTTCTCATTTTGAAAAGGATAAAAACACTGAGATAAGGACAGATCTTAGTGGGCTTTGTCCAGGAAAGGTGATTTAGGGAATCTCGAGACCAGAGGGATGGAGATTTGAAAAAAATTGCTTGCCTATGATGTTTCCAAGCCTAAGGATGCGAGTCTTGCGGTGTGCAGAAGCATGAGCCAGGCTGATCTGTGCAGACATTGCTGGATTTGGATCCAGGCAGGGTATGATGTGACACTCCCCTTGACTGTGCTGCCCCTTCCTTGCAGGCTGTTCGCTGCGAAGTGCAGCGGCTGCATGGAGAAGATTGCTCCGACCGAGTTTGTGATGCGAGCCCTGGAGTGTGTGTACCACCTGAGCTGCTTCTGTTGCTGCGTGTGCGAGCGTCAGCTGAGGAAAGGGGACGAGTTTGTCCTCAAAGAAGGGCAGCTGCTCTGCAAAAGTGACTATGAGAAAGAGAAAGACCTGTTGAGCTCAGTCAGCCCAGACGACTCAGACTCAGGTAAGCTTTGCCCACACCTGCAATGACTGGAAAAGCTGCATGAGTCTGCAGAACTTTCTTACAGGAAAGTACATCCATTTTCACAACCACTTCATCTATATGTATGTGCCACCTATTTGCAAATTTGCAGGCACAGCTGAAAACATTCCTACTGGCAGCCTGCTTTCCCTAACTTGACTCCCTTCCTTAACTTTCTGCTTTGTAAAAGACAAAGTCTTTTTGCTTTCATCAAAGTGTTTTTCTATAAGATCATAAAGCATGAATCAGACTGACTTTAGCTACCAGAGGTCTCACTCAAGTGAGGCATCAGTATGCTGCTCTCCATAGGCATTCTTCCATCCACTTAACATATTTTTCAGGGGATCTCCAGCACATACAATTTCAGCACTAAACTAGGAAAATGGGCACAGCAGTAATATGATTTTTGAGAAGAATCTCTCTGCCAATTACAAATAATACCTTTAAGAAAGATTACAAGTACAACACAGAAGCACTGAAGAGAATCTGAAAGTAACAGAGATGTGGGTTTGTGCCATCATAATCTCACACCTGTTTCCCAAGAAAACAGATAAGAAAATCAACAGTTACCATCCCATTACATGTACAAATGACATGTTTGCCTCTGGTTTATGGGAAAATGTGTTGCTCCATTTTAACTGGGAGCAGAAATTATCCTTAATCTCTAATCTGAGAGCCAAATTCTCCACATTGCTAAAATTTGTATTTCCACATCAGGAATGACTCAAGACAAAGGTCTCTGCAGACTCGGCAACACATGGGACCGGACCCATTCTTGGAGCAGTGTTTTAGTTATTGCCATGCTACCTTTGCAGGACCTTGAGTGCTCTGCTCAGTAAATCTAATGTCAGAGGGTCTGGGCTTTTGGTGGATGTGCCTGAGGCATGTGAGCTTCCTCCTTGGCCGTCAGCATACCCTCCCTCCCCTAGCTCCAGTGACCCACTGTGCACCTGCCTTGTGTCCAGCCAAACCCCCTTGACCAGCCCGCGAAAGGCTGTCCCCACACTGGGGCTGGTCACAGGCACCTTTCCCCACTGCTGTCCTCACTCACACAACTGCTGCTGGCAGCATGCTGATTTGGCATCAGCTTTGAGCAGGGATGGGCTCCTCTCTGGTACCAGATCTGGGTTGTGATCAGCAGTGAGGAGCTACCACAGTAGCACAAACCAGTCTGGTTTCAATTTCATTTCCCATTGGCACAAAGGAGAGTTTCTTACTCCTGGAGATGCTTTATTTTCTTCATTATTCTCTGTTAGCCAAACCCAAACCTGAAAAACAAGCTGACAAATTAAACAAGTTGTTTGTGTCCCATTGTCTAACATAGTGAAAACACTGATCTCCCAGGGGACTGCGCAAGAGCACAGGATCTGCAAAGCCCTGGCTGAGAATGTGTCCTGCTTCAATCAAGTATTTATCCACTGGACACAAAAGTAACTCTCCAATGAGCAGTATTAATCCTCACAAACCTTTCCTTAGAAATGGCCTGCTGGAAAGTTAATAATGTCATGGTTATTAAAATGACTGAACTTCTCTTTAATCATTAGGCCAAAGATGCTTATTAAGTAAAAGTGTGGTTAGACTGCTAGGTGCATAATAATCAGACCCTAAAATGAATTAAAGTCTAATTTGCTGATTCCCCAAATGTAATCTTTCAGTAAATAAAAACCTCAGTGTGTTTCTTCATGTTGAAGTCCCTATAATAATGTGATAGTGTTTTCTGGAAGAAAAATCAGTAGTCTGGTCAAATAAAATACACCGAGTTGAAAAGCTGATTTTCACAACAATGTGTATTTACCCTTCAACCTTTGCCACCGTGCTTGAGGTTTCCCAAGAGAATATATTAACACAGGTAGTATCACCAGATGGTATGAGTATTCAGAATTTAATTATTGAAAATACAAAGAATCTCTTTGGTCTACACAAACACATAGATACTTGTATGTATTTACTGAGAAAGAGAAGTTTGTTTTGTGCATACAGACACATTTTAACATGCGGAGGAAGATTACTGATGTTTTCTGTGGGAAGTGGAAATGAGATGACAAAGATTATATTTAATATTATCTCTGGAGCTTCAAATCAGTCAAAACAGTATTCAGTAACTGGAATCTGCACTATATTTAGTTAGGTGGGCTTTGAGATACTTGTGTGATACTTGCTGTATGCTGTTTTGCTGCTGTAGTAGTGCAATAGTAGCTGTCTGCAGATAATGCTTCAGGAGAAGCTGGAGTTCAGCTGTGAAGGTAAAGGTGGTTATCTGGTGGTGAGATTGGAGCAGATGGGACCAAGAGGTGCTGGAAAGGCATGGAGTCTCTCTGTGCCTGATTCCTGGAAATACTGAAGCATATTCTGAGTTTCCATCCCCTGATCAGTCACGTGTCCTCAATTAAAAATTGGAAACATTTTTATGCTTTTGTGGCATTTGATTTAGGCAGAGCACACAGATCTAAGATAGTCTCTTCCTGCCCACAGCTGTTTTAGGTATTCAAATAACTATGGGACAATAGTTGAACCTGTTGACTGAAGAGCAGTTCTCAAACATCCTGTTTTCTTGGTGGAACAAATGCAATTATATATCCTTTTTTCACCAGTCAAAAGTGATGATGAAGATGGAGATGTTAAGCCCACCAAAGGCCAAGTAACCCAAGGAAAAGGAAGCGATGATGGGAAGGACCCAAGAAGACCTAAACGACCACGGACAATACTCACTACACAGCAGAGACGAGCATTCAAAGCATCCTTTGAAGTGTCTTCTAAGCCCTGCAGAAAGGTAGGTGCTTCACCAGGGACCAAGTCAGCCCTGACACCAGGCCACAGCCCTAGACAGCCCAGCTCCTTCCTGGGGCAAGAGCAGTTCTCCTGGGGTGAAAGCAGAGCACTCTTTTTGCACAGAAGTCTTTTATGGGTAAAATAAAAAACAACAAATGACTTAGTGTCATTTTCCTCGGCTCAGATTCCTTGTTCAGTAGTTACAAAACTGGCAGTGCCATCAGGGGCAGAACTTGACAACACTATGCAAAAATATGATGAATTTTTAAAAGTAATTCCATACATGCAATTTCTGTTGTAAGTACAAATGTTCCTCCTAACAAAACTGATTAGTGTGATTTTTTCTAACTTATGAAAAATTGCATCATTAAGTATTTCCTCCTGCAGGTCAGAGAAACACTGGCAGCTGAAACAGGGCTCAGTGTGCGAGTCGTCCAGGTCTGGTTTCAAAACCAAAGAGCAAAGGTAGGCTGTTTGTCACATTCTCAAAAGTCAAATGCAGGCTGTGCCTCAACATGGGCCCTTGCCCTGGATGCAGCTTACACTGCAGAAGTCCCACAGCTGAGCTCTGCATGTTCTGCCTGCTCTGCTCCCTACATCCATACTAGAAAGCCAACTTCCAAACACAGACATTAAATTCATATGCTCAAAGCAACTCAGGGTTGGGAATAAATTTTGCATGCAAATCTGAACTGGAAACTGAAATGTTTAAGCTTAAAATTGAAACTGAACCCACAACAGTGGGTTCATAAGTATGAATGGTCTGTGTTAACTGAGAAGATGTTTGCAGAGAGTTTTGTAAGGAAACAAAATTGTTGCATTTGGAGCTACGAGATTGTTCTGTTCTTCTGCTTTTTTCAGATGAAAAAGCTAGCACGAAGGCACCAACAGCAGCAGGAGCAACAGAACTCACAGCGACTAGGACAAGGTAGGGGATTTGTGAAAAAGCAAAGGGAGAGAGAAAGAATCTGCAGTTGTCTGAAAGTGCCATTCCCACATGAGACTTTAGTGCAGTGATCCAGGCAGGTCTGCAGGTGACGTGTGCCATCAGCAGTGGAAGGACACAAAGGTGTGCCTGAGTGCCCACGCCAGGGCACCTCAAGTTCTCCTGGTGGCATCAGACCCCAGAGGTGCTCAGGCAGAAGCAGTTAACTCGCTTTTAGAAGAAATATGCCACGTGGAGGTGCTTGCTCTGGAGGAAATCTCCAGGAGGCTTGCTCCAGATAGATCCTCCAGTTTGTTTTCTTCTGCAGTAAGGGGCTCAGCTGGGAATCTGCACAGGCATCAGCATTACTGCCCAGCCCAAGGCATGGAGAGCCCCTTCTGTGCCCCTACAAGTGGTGGCACCCTGGGGCAGGTGCTGCACAGAGACACTGGGACTTGCCTTGCTGCTCTGTGGGTAACTTTGAGGATCTCCAGCTCCCAAGACCTTGCAGCCTCAAATTGTCCACTTCACCCAGAGCAGAAAAACCAGGACCAACAGAAGTTAGAGAATAACTGGGCACTGTCACATGGAGTATACAGACTTTGGGAGGACAGGGTCCAGGAACTAGGAGCTCTAGAAATTATGTTGTCAGAAACTACAAGTCTTTCAGCTTATTCCTCAGGGTTCTACCCTCGGAAAAAAATTGAGGGATACCCTTGACTGCATTTGCTAGGGTTCGTTGTTGCCACTGATTCTGCCATGTTCCCTAGCAGTAACTGTGCCTCCTCTTTGCTTTGCAGAAGTAATGTCCAACCGAATGGAAGGGATGATGACATCTTACACACCACTTGCACCACCACAGCAGCAGATTGTAGCAATGGAGCAAAGCAGTTATGGCACAGACCCGTTTCAGCAGGGTCTTACCCCTCCACAAATGCCAGGCGACCACATGAACCCCTATGGTAAGGCATGCCTCATTCTGCCACATCCAAAGTAGCTGGGTCCCTGTGCCTGATCACAAAGCACAGGGGCAGCAGCTTTACTGGCTTTTAGAATATTTTTTTCTGGAATTTGTACCAGGGAATTTATATCAGTCAGTTTTATGTGTGTATTTTCTTGTACACGTAAGGGGGTAGAACAGAGTTTATCTCAAGCTCTGGACATCTTTCAAAATTATTTCACAGTATAATTCTGGTAAATGATAAGCAAGCAACATCACCTCTCCAAGCTCCACTTTTTAAAACCACTGTCCAAGACACTGAAAAATAAACAGTAACACATTCTAGCTCCCTCACAAATTTTTCCTTTTTTCTTAGAAGCTTTGAGGAAAAAGTGCCTTCAATAAAGAGAAGTAATCTATTCATTACAAAATGAATAAGCAGCCCTGTAAGACCACTCAGATTGGATACGTGGATTTGTTAAAGAACAGTTCTAAGAGCTACTAAGAGATGGGTTACCACAGGACATTTCTCCTGCATAGTTTTATTCTCTGTCCCAAATCAAGATGACGGTTTGCTTTCACGATTGCTTGACCACACATCAAACGCATTACAAGCACTAAATGCTCAGTTACTGATTCTGGACAATTGCAGTGTGGCATTTAAAAAGAATGTCAGAGGATTTTTCAGACTGTGATTCTCGGCCTTGCGGTAGCCCACAAGGGCCTGTTTCAGACTCCTTCCTGCTGACCAGGAGCACTTCACTGTAGAGGCTCACAGGCGCATCACTGTCCCAAGCACAGCATGCACAGGCCAACAGGAAATCTGCTTTGGGTCTGTGTCACTACTTTTGCCACTGAGACAAGTCCATGGTGCACACCAGGAAGTTTGGGAGGTCCTGTAAGGAGCTGAGGACATATGAAGTGCCCTCGAGTATTAGGTGGCTTGTGATTTTGTTGGTTTGCTTGGCTTTCTGAGTAAAACTCCTTGGGAAGCAGGTTCTGTGTTCCAAAGGGGTGCAGGAGATGGCACAAAGTCATTTCGAATGAGTGTGTGAGGAAAAAGAACCAGACTAACACTTTTGCAGAGCCCCTAGGACTTGAGCTAGAGCTTTTTCTGGTACCTTCAGTGTTGAAGTAAGCTGAAATCTTAGTTGCCAAAGGAAATAAAAGGTGCTGTTCCAAACCAGCCCTAAAAGAGTAGAATTTTCTGAAAGTAGAGCATGTTTACAACTGTAGCTCACCTGAGGCCAGGGAAGCTAGGTCTCTTCCTGGATTCTGTCACACTGGTAGAAATTTTACCTTGTGTGTGTATGATTATGGCTCTTAGACCATGCTTCCCTGCCATGGGCACTCAATACCTGGTCCCGCCTTTCTTGACAGTCTTGGTGCTCCCATGAGTGCTAGAGCCCATGGAGAAGCTGGGGACCTGCTCCTCCCCAGCACCATTTGCTCCTGTTGTCAGCCAAGATTCTGTTTTGTGCTGCTGACTGAAATTGAAATTAAATCCTGGCAGGTTTGGGTGCATTGCTGCCAGCTGACCCCTGTGGGTTGATGTCAAGCCCTCCTCCTTGTAGGTCAGACCCTCAGAGCCAAAGTACATTAACGTGTGAGCACAGAACCAGGAGTGTTCCCGTTTGCTGCAGCGTGCAGCATGTGAGCACCCATGTGTACTGTGTCCTCCCCTGGCTGCGCAGCATCCAGCTTAACGTGTACATTTCATTTGCAGGAAACGACTCCATTTTTCATGATATCGACAGTGATACCTCTTTAACTAGCTTGAGCGACTGTTTTCTTGCCTCTTCTGAAGTTAACTCCATGCAGGCTAGAGTAGGAAATCCCATTGACAGGCTGTACTCTATGCAGAGCTCCTATTTCGCCTCATGAAAATAAAGAAAACTAACAGCCGGCCTGGGTTTAGCCAGTGACTTTTCCAGTGCAGACTCTACAGCCATATGTTGCCCAGCTCTTCCTTCACAGTGACTCTGCTGCCTCTGGACTGCAAAGAGCCTTTTTTTTTAGGAAGACTGTCTCTGTTTGCATATATGTGTATGTATGTATATATATTTTAATACCTACATACATATATAGAGAAACAAAACACATCCACCCGTCCCATACCCTTGATCCCCAGCTTGCGCCAGACCACGAGACAAGCACGGAAGGAACAGAAGAACCTGCTCGTCTTCAGCTTTAATCTGGTTTGGTTTGAGCTCATCATCTTAAAGGAAATGGATTTCGTGGAAAGCTAGACCTTTTCCTCCTTTCTCTCCTCCTTTCTTTTGGATGTCTAAACTTTTTTTTTTAAGCCACTGATACTGACATCAGTCAACCATATGACAAATAAATCAAAGAAACTGGAGATTCCTCCTTTTCTTACTGCATGATTCATACTATGTTGTGGATAAATTGCCATTTGAACTGTGAGAAGTTAATGTAAATGTGATGTTCAACATTTGTTTCCTTTCTACACTTTTTCTACATAACCTAGATCTGCTCTTTAGTTTATAGCCCTTATGCATATGATACTGAGGAAACTGGTTAACAGTATTTGTGGAGAAAGCCAGTGATTTCAGAGTGAGAAAGGTCTATGACCCTGGAGAGGAGATGCATATTAGGGGCAGAGGCATTTAGGTTAGTATTGATCTTAAATAATTTAAAACTAAAGGTGCTTACAGGACAGATTTATTTAATTTTTTCTGAAGTGTGAGATAAAAACATTAACATTTGTTTGTAAGTATTGCAGTGCCAAATTTCAAGTCTAGACCATGATTGGCAAACAAGTGTTTTTCCTTCTGTTCTGTTTATTTGTTTTGCATGAGGCATAAATGTGCTGTTCTCTACTGTCCATCTGGAATAATTAAGCACTCCTTTAGTTACCTTGCCTCAGCAAGAATCAAGGATACGCAGTTCTAGCCTGAAACACCAGAAGTCCTGAAATGTGCATCATCCGGGGACAAGAAACTATGAAAGAAATTACGATGGGAAGTTCAGGTATGTTGAGCTGAAATTTTACTATGGCCTGCAAATCCCCCACTGCCAGGACTTCTGGCTATGGTGCCAGCTGAGTGATTAGTGCAAGTGCTGGAAGAACAGGTACACCAATGGAAGGGAATGGCCCAGCTGAAGTCTCTCTCTGATGTTGAAGTTTGAGTGTATGTCATATAGATTTTTGTAGGGCATAAAATATCATAAATAATAATAGTATAGCTATAAATATTGCCTGGTGATAATTATAATGTGGAGAAGCAGACAAGTACAGTCATGGCTCTCAGTGGAGGAAACTTCATGGGGAATATTTGCCAGGGTAATATCAGTAATTATAGGGTGTGTTCTAAATAGAGCTCATGGGGAAAGATTGGCAGGATAGACACTTTCTTAGATAAATACCTTTAATATATTGACCATAATAGCTGAAAAACAAGTCCAAAGCTTTGGTTAATCTAACACCTCCAGGCTGAGGACTGGTACCAGGCCAGCATTGCAGTGTCCCTGTGGGGATTGGCACCTTCCATGGGGGCATGGATCTCCCATGGAGGGGGAGGCTAGAGCAGGACCCCTGTAGCCTCAGCACCTGGGGAGGGAGCAGCCCTGCATCAGCTGATGGAGACAGGCCCTCCTGGTGTTCCAGAGGCATGGGTGGGAAGGGTAGGATGACTGGTCCAAGGGAAAAAATACCATTTTCCCTCAGCACGGAAGTGTGGACTGAGCATGTTGGAGGTTTCTTGAGAAAGCCAAGTTTTATCCGCAGGGTAAGTGAATAGGTTCTTACTCCAGAGATAATGAGAGCACCGTGGAGGGGGCTCTGTATGTGTGTGTGTCTGTGTGCCTGTGTGTCTGTCTGTCTCTGTGTGTGCCTCTGTGTCTGTGTGTGTCCATGTGTCTCTGTGTGTCTGTGTGTGTGTCCATGTGTCTGTCTGTCTGTCTGTCTGTCTATGTGTCTGTGTCTCTGTGTGTCTGTGTGTCCATGTGTCTGTGTGTGTCTGTGTGTGTGTGTGTGTGTCCGTCTGTCTGTGTGTCTGTGTCCATGTGTGTGTGTCTGTGTGTGTGTCCATGTGTCTCTGTGTGTGTCTGTGTCTGTCTGTCTCTGTGCGTGTGTCTGTCTGTGTGTCTGTCTGTCTGTGTGTGTCTGTCTGTGTGTGTCTCTGTGTCTGTCCATGTGTGCACATCATGTAGGGGGACACAGGGCAGTCCAAGGACCATCCTCCCTCAGTCTGAGGTGCAGAGTCCCCGTGTGCCACTCACAGCCTCGGACAGAGATGGGACCAGGGGCTCTGCAAGGGTCCCAGGGGACATTCCTGTCCCTGTCCATGCAGGTTCCTATTGCTGCCATCCCCAGGAAGGTGGGTCTGCTGTGTCCATATGCTTTGCCCAGTGACCATTCCCTGCTTTCTGCAGGGATGTGGTTTCAACTGAGCATTGTGAGCCCCTGGATATATTTTGAAATTGAAAGGATATTCTTTTCTTACCCATCCTGTTCAAGTATTTTTCCCTTTCCTTGTGTATCAAAATAAATAATAATTTCCTTTTTCTCTGCATGATAGCAAACATCTATAAAGAACTCAGGTGATCTTCACTGCTTGCAGGGCAGAAGTAAGCAGTTTTCATATGGCACATGTAAACATTTGTCATTTGTCACCACCGATCTCGATGGATTCATCATTTCCCTCCTCTCCCCTCTGCCGTGCTACTTTACAGTCATAGAAAAGCTTCTCACACATACTAGTTTGTAGACTCCTCACACAGGCACAGCCTTGCTTCATTACTGCGCAGGATCAAAATGGCATTTTTGGTGTTTGCAGGGAGTTATATGAGAACTATAACGTGACCTACAGTTTGGAGAACTGCCTTGTCCCAACTCTACCTCTGCATATGGGATGGATGTTGAAAAATAATCCATCTCCAAGGAAAAAATCAGACATCCCATTTTATAGTTGAAGTATAATTCTTTGCTGATTTTTTGGATGACTGTTTGCCACTTTTTTTTTTTTTTTCCCCATGCTTGTACATACTATCTCCTCTCCCTTGGTGTGTCGTATGATGATGCCTTAGCTGTTTGTTGCCCCATGTTCTGCCACCTTTGAAGCTACATACACGCACACATTCAGGCCCTTGGCATGTGTAATATTTCCCATGCCATGATGGGCTGCTGCTGGTCTAGGAAGAAATGCATAGGCAAGGATTTCCAGTGGGCCTGCTATAGCTGGCAAAGGCCAAAGTTCATTAAAGCAAAATAAATGTCACTTTCTTTTTGTGGAATAAATTATCCTGCTGGAGTGTGATCATTGTGGTTTTAACCTGGGACCTTGCAGTAAAAGATTACACAGCAACCTCTGACCTCTTTGATTTCTGCTTTACTCTTCTATTGTCAAGGGAATGTCCCCGATCAGGTGAAAGTAAAATGTTTAATGGACCATATCACAGTAATATCTTACATTGAGTCAAATTGATAAACTCTTGCCAAAAATTCTTAGCATCTGGCACTTCCACGGAAACCACAAACAATGATTGCACATATGGGAGCTCAAAGGCTAGAGGTCATGACAGCAGTTTATTACATGCACCTTACAGTAATAATTTTCCCCAAGAAATTAACCCCTCTCTGATACAAATGCATCAAATGAGCTCTTCATGGTGTTTCCATCATATTGTTTTGGCTAATCAAGGAATACGTGTGCAGCTAAAGTGGTGACAAGATGCAATTAAGTAAAAGATGATTGATTAGGTTTCAGTGTGCTCGATAATGTATAAAAAAGGTGATTGTGAGATCAGAATGAATATGCTGGGTATGAGCTTAGAGGTCCTTCTTGTGCAGCTGCAGGTCTGTGATGGTGGCAGAGAGTTCCCAGCATCCGCAAACGGTCACGGAGCTGCCTATGCTTGTCCCAGCTGGGCTCTGGGATGGGCAGCAGCACCTTCCCTTGGCATGGCTGGCTGCTGAGGGGACAGCTCCGGCCGTGCACTGCTGTTCCCAGTCCCTCCTTATCTCTGCATTGGGGGGCAAACCCCGGTGCTGGTGGCAAAGGTTTCACAGTCACAATATTGAAGACAGTTATGTTGCTGTAAATAAATGGTGGTGGTTGCACTTACTTATATCAAAACATCATCCTGGGCATTTTGATCTCCTTTTGTTCTTTAAACTCTATCATCAAAAACATCCAGATCCCTTCGCCCAGTCACAGCTAACCGTGCCTGAGGTGTGGCTCATGTGGCACAGCAGCTGCTGAATGGATTTTTCAAATCCACCCTTCAGAACTTGGATGTTCTTTACCAGGTCCTTTGAAGGGTCATTGCTCAGCCACCTTGCTGTGCATCATGTCGTGGGGAAGGTCCTTCATGCCAGCAGACCTTCCAGAGATGAATTGAACCCACTTTCCTCTTCCTATTGTGCTCAGGACTCCCTTCCAGTTTCCTTAAGGGTCAGCGGTATTATCCCGAGCTACTGCCCCAGGTATTCCAGTGAACCTGGCTCTGGGATGCTGCTGGGATGCTGCAAGCTGGGGTTTACAAGAGCACCTCTATGAACCCTGCCATAAGAACTCTGGTTCTCCCTGAAAGTCAATAGAAATGAAGAGAATCATGAGGAAGGGAAGGATTCTCACAAGCTGAAGCTTGGTCACAACAGTGAAAGTACAGAGGCAGCTGAAGCACGACATGACTGTGGGAGCTGGAGCCACAGTACCCAGAGTCTCAGTGCTTTTGATCATGCTTTATACAATCCAATGCCCAACTCACCCCTCGAATTTGTGACTAGTAGCTGCTCCCCAGCAGGTAGGTCCCTCCATAGCCCATTTCTATGGCCTAGGGCACAGGGCAGCCACAAGGCCAGGGCTTCAGGCACCTGTGCTCCTTGCTTAGGGACGTGCCTGGGCATTTGCTTGCCTGAAGTCCTTTGGCTTTGGTGGGCTTTCAACACGGTCTTGCTCCTCTGAGGCCGATCTCACTGCACTGGTGGCTGTTTGCTGTTTCCCCTCTGGCAGCTGCAGCCTGGATCACCTTAGCTTGGTGCACCCTGGTTCTGTTCAGCAGCAGCTGTGAAGGGGCTGCCAGATACTTTGCATTGGGAACTCTGTTTTTAGGTGAACACTCGATTTTTTAGCTGTGTATGGCTGTATTTCTTGTATATTTATATATTCTGTATTTATGTTATCAAAATGTAGTATTTTGTAGCTGTCTGTTACAATTCGTTTAACTTGTAAAAAATATGACTGTGCTCTCTCATACTTAACCAGCTCCTTTCACTGTAGATTTGCTGCTCCTTTCCCTCTGTGTTGGAAACAAACCACCACAATGTATGTAGATTGGAATTTTTTTTAATTTAATTATTTGTCATTATTAAATTATTTATTAGTATTTTTAAATTTCATTTCACTTCAATTTTTTTCCTGCCAACGTTGCTGGCAGTTAAGATCCATGAGTTTTTCATGCATTATGTTCCTTCCCATGTGCACGCGCACATGCACACACACACAAACACACACAGTCTAAACAAAAACAGAAAAACAAANAAAAAAAAAAAAAAAAAAAAAAAAAAAAAAAAAAAAAAAAAAGAGAGAGATTACACTTCAGTATATTTGTAAATAAAAGCAACCTGTAAACAAAGCAGGATTTTCTCACAGTGTGCAGTTCTTTCTTTGCTTTTGCAGACTGAGAGTGTATTCTCTGTGTCCTGGGGCTGGCACCAGTGTTTTCGCAGGCGGGGGAACCCAGAGACAGGGACAGCTGAGCACTGCCTCGATGGTTTTGGTGTTGTGGAACTGGAACCCAGGCTGGTTCCAACCTGGAGGAGGGACACAGCAAGGGTGATGGCAGAGGCTCCTTCTGCACTGGGTTTTGGTCTCTGCTGGCTGAGAGCTGTTCTGTAGGGATGGTGACATTGTTACGCACTCTGGCTCCAGCCATAGGGAGTCAACCCAAACCCAGCCCTGGCAGAGGACCTGCTCTGTGGTGATTTCAGAGACCCAGTGGGATCTTTCCTGTGCAAAGCAGATGCAAGGGCAGCCTCATGCTAAAGCAAACAAAAGTGTGTAAGTATTAGCAATGGATTATAAAGTATCCATCTAGTAATGGCAAATTCGAGACTAATATAAAATGATAGATTCTTGCTGGTGTCTCTTGGGCCATGTAAACATAAACATGAACCTCAGCTGAGGTTTGGTCTGGTCACATCTGATTACTCATTGCCATTCCCTAAGTCCAGAAACACCACATTTCTTTTCTATGCCTTGGACATCGAGTCACAGTTTCTATTTATTTATAAAAACCAAAGCACATTGTTTTACAGATAACCTAGTATCACCAAATGGGACAGTCCCATTTCCATTCCCCCAGGCCATTTAGGCACATCCATGTAGCCCTTGTGCAGCAAGGCCATTCCCCAGCCCCAGTAGGCCTTGCCCAGCAGTGAGGATGTGGTGTATGCCAGGGGCGGGGTGCTGGCACCCACTGAGTCTCTCCCACTGAAGTTTGCACATCATGCAGGTGACACCACAAAGGGCACAGCACATCAAGGGGCTCTATCTCAGTGACATAATAAAAATCAGTTTCAAAGCTTTTCCCCCTATTTTGTTCTTAAAGATCCTCATGTAACTGCTGAGCACAGATCTCCCTGCTCAGTAAGGCAGGAGACACAGCCCCAAGTCCCACCTGAGGACCAGATCAATAAAGCATTTTTGCTCCTACTTTCATTCCCTTTTTCTTTCCAGCTCCAAACTGCATCATCTTGTCCCATTCCCACTGGTTATTGGTGGAATGTCACTGAGGAAAAATGAATTGTCATTAGCAATTGGATTCACCTAAGTCAGAATTAGCTACTCAAATATTCATGCTCTGTGTGCATCTAATATTTATGAAGGAAGAATTACAGTTGCCCGTAGCCATTTTTGATTGTACCCCAAAAAATAGGTGAAAGGGATCACAAAAAAAAAAAAAAAAAAAAAAAAAAAAAAAAAAAAGAAGGAGGAAAAAAAAATGAATACATTTGGGGCTTGGTGTTGTGCACCGTTTGTGTTCTGTTTCTCTTTGGTGTCAATGAGACAGAATGGAGACTGATTTATGTGCCACAGCTGTAGCAAACAAAAGAAGAAGAGACCAGGGAAATGGCTAGAGGTAAAAATGCCAGTGCAAAGGGCTAAAGGCCTGCACCTGGGTACTGCTTCCCATGCAGCCTCCCCCGCCTTGGAGCACCTTATAAAATCAGATTATCTGCTGGACACAGGAGTTCAAACAGCCCTTCAAAAGATTTGTCTTAATAATTGCTGCCTTATCTTAACTTCTGGTTTTTTATCAGCCAAACTGCTGCTGGGAGGCAGATCCTGAGGATAAGGTTCTGTCACTCTTAATTATTATTACCTCTATTAATGAAAACACATTTGTTCATCCTCCTGTGCACATGGAAGTGGTGTAACAAATGAATGTCTAGTGTTTTATCAGTATTTTTAATAACATAAAAGAAACATTATGAGTATAACCCCACTGTATAAATGATTGTACATCAAATCCTACGAAATAAATAGCATACTTGCTTCTCATTTATTTATATTCAAATATAAACCAATTACTCAGTAAGAATGAAACACATTTTATGTCCTCAGAAAACCATTCTTTTCTGAAAACCAAATTTTGCAGTTAAGATGCTGTAGGGCTATTTTCTGTCACAGAAAGAACATGATAATTAGCCCCAGAACCAGCAGGTACATTCTGAAATGAGGTGATAGAAATGCTGTTTATTTGTTTACTTATGATGGGAAAATGAAACAATTCTGTCTGAAAGCTCACTAATGAATTTGGGCTGCAGTATTTGTCAAAGCCACAGCCATGATTTGCAGTCTTAAGCTGGTTTTTCTCATACTTTGAGAACTAAATATGAATTGCTTGGATAAAGTGATAGCATGGTGTCAGTTGTATGGGTAAAGACCTTAAATTCAGAAATGATCTGCACATCTCCTTGGCCTGCAGCTCCTTGCACAGGTCTGATGGTTCTCACCAGCCATGGCCAGGGTCAGATGCTCAGTCATAGACAGCTCAGGGTGTCAATCACAGGCTCTTGCCATCTCACCTGGTGAGAAAGGCCCAATGAGGGACATGGTCAGACTGCACTGAATGATGACAGTCTTTGCTCTGCTGTCTGGATTTACACTAACAATATCTTGACCTTTAGTTAGCAAGAGGGCATCACATTTTCTCATCTTTAGCCAAAATGAGGAAGTGAAGAGATATTTTTTTATGCCTATGGGATGATGCATCCACAAGGAACTGTGCACGGATCTAACCAAACATCTACTTACTCCAAAATCTTCCTGTCATTCCTTGTGTCTGCTGACTGACTGGCAGATAGGACAGATCCAGTTCCTAGAAGCAGTGAGTAATGAGGGTTTGATCAGATCCTGGCATTGTCAGATGATATCCAAAGCGAAAAGGATTCTGTAAGACAGGTAGATAAAAGCAATGTTTTTATGGCAAGCCTTTAGCAGCTGACTGGAGGGACAGGCTGTAGCTGTACACAAAGCACAGGAGCCTGGCTCAAACCTCTCATGTCATCCATCAGTGACAGAGATTTTTGTCATTGTCATGTGCTTCTGTGTCCCTCCCCTTCCAAACAAATCTTTCGATATGCTGTGATATTTTGCTTTTAAACAGGCTTAGGTAAAGTTCAACTGGTTTTGTCAGAGTTGAGCCATTTTTCCATTCAAATTACTGTAGAAAAGGGTAGGGCACTGAATGGTTCTGTAGAGCTTTCTACCTGAAATACTATTTCCTGAATAAACAATCAACTTCATTTGAGCTCAACACTGTTCTTCCCCAAATTACTGTTTAGCTCTTCTGCTGCTTCAGTTCAGTGTTCAAGACAATGTTTTGGCATGCTGCCTCCTCCCCTCAGGTGGTGGGGCCCAGGGAGAACATGCAGGGAGTTGGAATGAGGAAGGTAAGGGAGACCTGGTCCACAGAGGAGCAGAATAGAGTGTGCATTGATGTCCACCTCCGTTCATGGCATTTGGAGTTGAGCTTGGGGAGAACACCTCTCTGCTGTGTGACTCTGGCAGTAACAAGACACTGACCCTTTCAGCCATGAACCTCTTTGACCCTGCCATGGGGGCAAGTCCTGTCCATCAGGTGGGACAGACCTTTCCCTAGAGCAACGGGAAGGCACAGGCTCCGCTCTGGATCTGCCACTGCAGCAAGGATATGGGTCACAGAGTTGGTTTTTTTTATAAGGACGATGTTTCAGAGTGAGCCATCTGTATTATTAAAATGAGCTACACAGGATATGAAATGCCTTTTCCTTCTGAACACCCATTCTGTAATTACCTGCTCTCTCCTCACCCCCAGGGAGTACGTCAGGGGTGGTGTGCAATGGTTGGGAACTGCACACCCACACACAGCCAAGATCTCCCCACCACATAGCTCCGGGTAGTAGCAGCACTCAGGGAGGCTTAATTTGTTCCTTTGTTGAACTGGTAATGAGTAAACTGGTGTCCAGCAGCACACAATGCGTTACTCCTGATTAGATTACCAGAGATCCGTCCCAGCTGGGGCATCCCACCACACCTGTGTTGTCAGATCAGTGGTGATAAGGAGCTGCAGATAAGCCTTGCACTGAAGTACTCTTAGGGAACCCTGATCATCCCCTTGATCTTTCTTTACACTTCAGCACTGTGCAGAAACCTTTTGTTTTAGGACTGAGAGGAGAAAACAGGTAATTATACTCCCAGTGGCAACCGTCTTTCCTGCAGGACACACCAATAGAAGCCTGCTGCATACTAAAGGAGGCAAAATACATCTGACTAAAACCCATTAATTATGTAGCCCTGGATAGATAACTTAAATTCTTTTTTTCACTTCTATAAAGAGGGAGAAGCTCCCAGGCTGTGCACTAGGCACAAAGAAACAAAAGTGTGTTGGGAGGCAGATTGCTATCAGACTGCTAGCTCCTGGGATGCTTCAAGGATACGGCTTCACATGGGGCTGCAGCCTGTGTCTGAAACTCTGCACCCAGACGCGGCTATTTCTGCCTGGTTTCTGTATCAGCTGATCAGAGCAGAAAGTTGGAACCGATATCCCAGTTGTGGTTCATCTGCCTGACTTCGAACTGCTCCGAGCAGCTGTTCTCTGAGACCACCAGCCAAGAGCCTGTGTCTGTCCCAGCTTGTTCCCAAGGGTTTGTGTGTCTTACTGAGATCACATGTCTCATTCTTAAAAACATTTCTCACTGCTACACCAACAGTCAGTTTGCAAAACACTGAGAAATTAAAATCCTAAGCATGTGAAATGAATGGTTTTGACAAGGAGTGAGTATCAGTGAGGGTCTGTGTGTTGCTGCAGTGCTGGCAAAGACCACAGCTACGGCCGCAAGAGTCGGACCCAACCCAAGTTTTAATTGCTGCCGTGATGCACCCGCAGCTCCCAGGACTGTAGGTCGTTACAGGGAGGACCAACGGCCCTGACCCTGGTAGCACAATGAAAAACCAAATAAATAAATAGATTTTAATTAATAGATAAGTTATTAATAATAAAGTACTAATTTTAATTATATTTGTAGCAAAAATTACCTGTTTCTTCACTTTCTTAATCTCTGAAAATTTCATGAGGCCTTTCAAGTAGAGAAGATTCCTCTAAGACAACTAGAACATGCATGAAAAAGAACAGGCTTTTGAAATCTAATCTTCTCCTGCTTAAAATAGAGGTAGTGCTGGGCTGTTGACAGTAGGTCTCTGAAGACTTTCAATATACTTTTCATTCTGTGAGTCTGACACCACATAGGAAATTAATTCAGTGACAATATTTTCATTAGATTATAACCCAAGTTCTCAATCTTCGGCACATTTGTATGCTTGTAATACATTCTAATTACTTGTGAAGAATAAGTCTGTGTGCTGGTTGTCTTATTGAATATATTAAATTAATGAATAAATATATTTGTCTCCATGCTGGGAATGCCACTTGACATCAAAGCTTGCTGCAGAAGGAACCAGAAATGCACTAGGTTCTGGTTTTGGTAGACAATGTGATTTGTACTGTAGGTGGACTTTTATGTCCCTCACAAGAGAGGGGATTGAAAAAAACATCTTTTATCCTCCAAAACAACAGAAATCAACTATGTGAAGAGACTGCTACTCTTTTCTATTTTAATTTTTTTTTCTTTTTAATGGTGGCTCATTATTGATTTAGTCAGGAGAATTGCTCTTTCTGGCTCAGCTCAGAACTTCAAATTGTTTCTCTACGATGGAGCTCTCAGGAGCACTTCAGTGCTTTCACATATTTTTAAGTTATGCAAGTAGGAAGGAAATAGCATATACATCAATGAAAACAGTGATAGTAGAAAAACATATCAGATTTTAGTATCATGTAGTCTACCCATTTTGTGGAGTTTTCTGTTTATCTTGTCATATTTCAGTAAAGAAAAAAAGCTATTTTTAGCATGGAACAAAGTAATCAAAAATGGGATTGTTCCTCAGAAGATGGGAAATCCAATACTTTTAAGAGAGCTATTGAACTGCCATGGTAGAAGGGACAAGTTTCTGTTTCCTCAGTGCAGAACTGTAAGAGGCTCAACATGCCCCCTACTTTGTGGTTTGTTCATCAACTTGTTACACACTGAGTTTTCTTTCCCTGGAATGATTTTCCTCTCTGGCTCATAAGAGAAAAAAGTGCAGGTCATGGCATGCAAGGAAGCCAAGTTGGTACTCTGGAGCCAACCCTCTTCCGTGTAGCTGATTTTCTGGAGCACTTGGGTTTGTAGGGAAAAGCCTCTCGTTTCTCAGAACAATTGCATCCATTGCAAGTGTCAAATTTTCTTATCAGTGGTCTTCCAAAATCCAAAACGTGGCTGGTTCAGATCTTTTCCTGACAGTGGGATCCCTTGACATTAAGGAACCTTGTCTGCAGAGGAGCCTAGCGAGGACATGGGGCAGAAAACAAGGGATGCTATCTCTTAGTGAAAATGCAAGTGAGATTCAAGAGGTCAAAGAAAATAGGTGCCTGGTGCTGGAAGGCTGCTCTTTTGAAAAGGCAAGGGACTTGGTGGCCAGGCTGGAGCAAAGAAAGGTAAATTTTTCTTCCAGCCTGTTGAAATCAGAGCCCATGGAACAAAACAATGTGATTTTCAGTGTGGTTCAGGCTGCAGAGCTTTGTCAGAGAACTGTTCACCCATGTGAAAACGTGTAACCCTGTCAACCTGCCAAGTGAAACTTTGGGTGATCGGCTGCGTAAGCGCTGGTAGCACAGGATAGAGCTGCCTTTGGCTACTTTCAATTACACACCCAATTCTTTTAAGACTTCTGAATACTTGGGAAGGGAGAATATGCAGAACTTGTTTGTTTACATCAGATTGTGCTGTGTTTTCAGGTTTCTTAACTGCTTTTGGAGCATGTGAGCACAGCCTAGCACTTCCCCTTCCACATACCTGGCAGCCTTGTCAATGCAGCAAACGAATACTCTCCAGGAGTAAGCAGCCGTGTCAGACTGATATTGTGCAGAGTTTCGTCATTTGAACCGAGTGAGAACTGGAGCAGAGACAGGCATTAAGGAGTTTGCAATACTTTGCAAAGCAAACTGTTGTGCTGGTGCTGCTGCGATGATTCAGGCAGCCCCGGGGCAGTGCTGAGGTTGGGCTGGGCAGGAGGAAGGTGGCAACCGCTGGCACATCTCAGCTTTTCATCTTGTAGGTACTTCTGGAAGCATGGCCAGGCTCTACTGGACTTGGTGCCAGGCAGAACAGATGGGAACTGCACTCAGTTTCTCTGCCCTTTTGAGTCAGGTCAGTCACCCAGAGCTGGCAAAGCACCCAGCTGTCCCCGGGCACCGAATCTCTCCCCAGAGGCTCAGCAGCCTGGCACCCTGCAGACAACACCAGGGAAGTTTGGCAGGAAGCTCTTACCATTGCATCTTCTTCAGAACTTAAACGTTTTTTTCATGGCTTGGGATGCTCTCACGATGGCCTGTCTGTGCAAGTAGCTTTTTTTCCACAGGTGATTGCAAGTGAGGTCTTTTGGATGACAAACTCACTGAAGTTGACAGCTTAGTTATTCTGAATTTATATAGAACTCTCTCTTCAGCACCAGGGTGGTGCTCGGCCTGCCCTAATTAGCCCAAATTACCATAGCTACTAAAAGGAGGAATTGATTTTCATGGTACCTTGCTTATCTCTACATAGAGCTACTGCAAAGACATGCCCCTGAGGGCATCACAGTAAATTTCTGAACCTTAATTCACATGTTCAAACTGTTATTCAAACTTCCACACCAGATCTATTGCTGCATTCAGTAATTTTCAGCTTCTAATAAAGAACTCTGTACCTTTTCTAATCTTCCAAAAACATGTAGCAGCATTCAGCTCCTAGAAAGGGTACCCTGAAGAGCCAAGACAACACAACCCCCTCTAGATGACCAGGAGTCCACAGCTGAGAGCTGTTTTGCCCCATAACAAACCCACCCTTGCTAGTCCTTGCTTTGTCCTAGTGCTGCTTTTCCTATATTATTCTACTTACCCACTCCTAAAGAAGCCATGCCATGGGGGCAAGGAAGGCAGTGCTGCTCCTGCTCACATTGCTAATGAAGCAATGCCTCAAGTAGCTGTCAGAGGGGAGTGAGTCTCTGAGAACTGGAGCTGGTATCTGCAAGCCCGGAGTATTTGTGTTTCTGTACCAAAAGTAACAATTACACCACAAGAAGAAAAACAAACCTCCACAAAACAAGGCAATAAAACCAAACAGGTGTAGTCAAAGCAAAGGTAGTATTTTATTAATCATCATTATTTTGCCTTGTCAAACCTGATAACATTGGAGAAAAAAAGGACTTTTTTATTGTAGTGAAAAATCTGACAGACTGGAATGGGTAGCTAACTTTTTGAGCACAGGGAAAAAAAGTCTAAAATTATTGGTTTTGAACTAAATGCACATATGAGTGATTAAAGCTTTTATAAATGAAAATACAATGGGAACATTACTTCTCAGTTGTATTGAAATAGTAAATACAAAGTTTACCTGACATGACATTTCTATGCAAATATTATTTTATTTTATATTTCTGAATTAATATTAAGACTATCCGAATAAGGCAAATTTTTCCTCAAAAGTGCTCTAGTAAAGCATCATTATGTTCCAGGTACCTGTTCTGATTTTCCTATAAATATAAATGGGCATGTTTGATGTTTCTGAGCCCAGCATGGGTGTGGCATGAACAAGATCTTATAGATGTGAAAATTCAAAGGTCTTTGTGGCTTTTCTTTCCCAGTGTTGCAGGGAAATCAAATAGTCATTCCTTGCATACTTCAGGCTTCTCATAATTTACTTTTCAGACTTGTTATAGCTGCTAAGAGCATGCAAAATGAAGCATGAAGAAAAGCATAAGATTATGTTAAATGATAAGCATCATCCCTGGGGTGGGCAGATTTCACAAATACATCCTGTGTGACAGCAGCAGGCTGTAGAGAACCTGATTTTTAATGACACAGACTGCAAAGGATTGTGAGTCAAGGATACATGTTGCAATCAACAAAAACCAGTGAGATAAAATAGATGCTCAGTGCACACGTATATCCACAAAGTGTGAAGAGGCTCTCCAGGTAAGGCGTGCTGGGACAAGGTACCCCATGTTCTCCACCTGTAAGTACCATGCTGGCCTGGGCACTACCACACAGCCAATACCAGGAAATGCCCATGGCAGAGGAAAAGCTGGCACTCCCAGAGTCCAGCCAGCATTAATGAGAGAATCTGCCATGCCCTGCTGGGAGAAAAATGTGCCACTCGATTTGCCAGTCACACGCTACATGGCGAGAAGGTGCTCCTCACAGACTGGCTTTGACATGACAAATAACCAACACAGCCACTGCTCTTGGCAGCATTTCAGAGCAGGATTTTCACAAGGGTTAACTATTCCTGAACTATTGCTCTAATATATAAGGTACAAATATTCTTTTCTTCCAATCAGTCATGCAGGTCCTTCTTGTATAAACACTGTGGCAAACAAAAGGAACACTTTACCCTCCAGTTATGTAAAATGCTGTCAGTGCCCCTGTGGCCAATTCCACGGGTGCTGATGGAGAGCAGGACTATGTTCCTCAGGGCACAGGGTCTCTCCAGAGCTTTGTCCCTGCACACCTATTCTCAGGAAGAAAATCTGTACCAGAGATCCTGTCCTTCTTTAAGGAACCAGCAGCCATAACTCAACAAGTCCCAATTCACAACCCACGCTGGTAATGCTCTGTCAGAAACCAACTGATGTTTCTTGTCTCTTTGTTAAAAATATACGTTGTCATCTGTGGTGGCAAGTGAAGGACATGACAACACCATGACCCCAGCTTGGTCTGCAACAGGGGTTCACAGGTGTCATGATTTCTACTATGTGAGTGCTTAAGGTTTTTGTCATTAACAACACCTCAATTTTGCATCAGGCCTTGGTCCCCTGTGCTTCTCAGACTGTACATAAATATCACATATGCACAAATTCTATCAGAGATTCTTATGAATAGCTGCCATCATGCCATCAAACTGATAGAAATCTCTAAATTTTTCTTTTAATTTGATTTCATGTTGATGTGGCTACCAAAGCTCTACAACATCAAAGCAAATGTTGTCTGTTATGATCAAAGTCCATAGGATTTTTAATGTAATTACCACCCAAAACCTGAAAGAAACATTATGGGAAGGATTAGCTGGGTTTCAGGCAACTGAATTAGGAACAAAATTCCCATTGACATGCAGTAGCATTTTGGCATGTAGGTCCTAGAAGCCCTCTAGAAATCCTGGACCAGGCCAGTGGGTGATGCACCATTTCAGCACTGTGCTCAGTAATTTTATCCTCAAACAATTTTAGTTAGGGGCACTCCCAACATCTATCTCACAAATTACTGGTGGAGTCACATCGCCTGCAGCACTGCTAGGATATTGTATCATGCATCTTTTTTAGCTTATGACTGGAAAAGATAAGATCTGAAAAGAATTTGGTGGTGAGGTAGGTGATGAAATTCTGCTGCTGTGTTTGAATACATCAGGCAGGAATTGTTTTGAGTCCTGAATATGTATTCAATTTCTACAGGCTTCCAGGTGAGCATCTTTTGCAGAGGGAGTAGAAGCACTGATATGCAGATGGAGCACAATAACTATCAATAATCCAATGACACCTGAAAAATCAGGGAATACATTATTCCATAATAGTAGATGAACTAAGAGCCATTCATTTCTTTAACGTTAGATGCCTGTGTTGTCTCAAGCCTCATTTAATGCACAGGTAAATACAAGTTAAATCATCTCTTTCAGGATGCTTATCAGCCTCTGCTGTTCTTTGCACGGAAGGTGTAATAACAGTCATAACAGCAGGAAGAAGGGGAAGGACACCACTGTAGTTTTGACCTTTTCCCAGCTCCTTGGGGGTGATCTGGCAAGGGCATAGTTTTATTTAACCCACACCACTGGGCATTGTCCCTTTGGTGTTCAGTGCAGGTGTGAACACAGGCAGTTGCTGAGATGGATACGCAGAATAAATGCTGTTTAGTCATCACATATGATAAACTGTGGGAAAAGCAGCCAGCTGCTGTGACACTCTTGGTAGCAGTAGCTTCATGGAAATGAGGACACAAGGCAGTGATTTTCTGTAAGGCCCACAAGGTAAATGCTCTGAAGCAGGTAACCAGGTTAGGTTCTAATGGGACAAGCATAGGCTGCACAGGTCGTGCTATGTCTTGCTGAGGCGCAAGTGGGTAGTAGCAAATGGACATGCTGGAATCTGCTTGCTGGCTCCCAAGCTGGGAGAAAGGTAACCACAAAAATACAGAGAGTGGAAAAAATTATTCTATGTTTTTAGGGCACCTACATCAAACACACTGGGGAAGCAAAGTTCCAGCACAGGAAAACAGAGAGCAGCACTACTTTCTGATCACTATTTTCTGATGGCTCATGCGCTTGCAGCTTAGTCAGACATGCCTGTTCACTCCTGCATGGAGAGCGATCTGCCAGAGGAACTGCCAAATTATCCTGACACCTTAGAGTAGGCAGCTTGTTACCTGAACATGAAACAGGCTTTGCTTTGTGGAGAGGATCCCATCTGCAGAACCCTTGCAGTGAGGCAGCACAGCTACTGTGACAGCCTTCTGCTGCACCACCCCTGTGCTGAGCTGGGATGTGAGGCTCACAGCTGAAATGTGCCTTTCTCATCCCTTTTATGTCACAATGCATCTGTATTTCTAAGCAAGGGCATTTTCCCTTCTTCTATTTGACCTTTCAGTAAAGCAAAGCAAACAAAGAGGTATCAAGCCCCTGAACATCAAGGGTGGAGAATACACACATATTCTCAGGCTGTCCATGCTATAGACCCAACATCCTGTGGCATAGCAGACACAGCTTCCCCATTGTCCGGATGACCCCAACTGAGCTGGGAGGAATGGCCCAGGGCAGGTTAGGAGAGAAGGATCAGCTGTGGGCCTGATCCCAGGTGCACCAACCAGCTTTGTGACAGGCAACAAAGGGCTGAAAAAAAGACTTTCGTCCTTGACTGGGAGAGCGACGAACCTCCTCTCATTGGCAGGGATGACAGTTAACCGCAGAGGATTCATTCATTGTCTGGCACTCGAGATCTCCCAGCAGTTGTCCACTCCAGCATGCTCAAATAATGGGTGGCACCTTGGCTTTGTCAATGGCTCAGTCGGCTTTGTGTGCCTGTGCCAGACTGTCAGCCCGGAGGAGCTGCTTGGCTATGGCAGAGAGATCTTACTGAGATATGGCTGGCGTAGAGAAAATCTATGAAAGAAGTTGCCAGGCCAGGCTGAAGAGTGAAGCAAGGTCTCCTTCCAGTGAACCTGGAATAAACAGACAGTGCTGGGCTGACAAAACATTTCATGAGGGCTCCATTACCCCACATAAAAACTCCTTTCTGGGAGGACATGCCAAGTAGGCTCCTTGTGCGGAGACCTCTAGCCTGGAGTGAGTGTTATGGAAGAACTCTTGACCCCTGCAAAAGGGCATAACATGAGAGCAAAAAATAACACCATGGCAGACCTTCGTGCATTTTCCTGTAGGAGCAGGAACTTCCTACCGTCTCAGCTGGGAAGAATGAATCCCATTCAGGGAGGGAAGTTTGTACTATTGAGGCTGCCACCAGACACCTCTTCCTGATGCTAATCCTATTCTTCTGCTGTGGATCAAGTAATTATTTTGTGAGTATTTTTCATGGGCTAAAGAAAAAAGATATCTAACCACAACAAACCTGCTGTCAGCAAATGTCAATCTTACCTTCTTGGGTCTAAATTATAAGCACCAGCTACCAATTTCTGGCTGTCATTTTTACTGCAGAGGTACCTCACACATTGACATGGATCTCCTGGCAGTGCTGGTGCTTTGCCATCCTCCTGAAAGCAAGTATGCGCAGTCCTCCAAGACATGAGAGAAAATTAATGAAGCTTAGTGCTAGGAGGCACCAACAGCTATGTTTTAAATAATCTCTTGCAACACTTGTTTGGGAGTACAGGAAAATTCTCCTTGCAGAGAAATGCCTTCACTAATTGGAGGAGTAGAGAAGTAGTTGGAGGATTTAAGCCTTGCTTGGTCACCAGCCTGCCCCTCTTCCAAGCACTTAAAAACTCTCCTTCCCATTCAGGTGATTCAGTCATTCTAGCAGAGGCTGGAGGGGGGCAGGATCTTCAGAGCATCCTGGTAAAACAGTGCAGAAACTCAAGAGCGCCCCATATTCTTATGAAGCAGTCCTGAAATATGTTTTTAAAAATCTCGTTGCAACACTTCCAACAAACCAAATGAATTATTGTTGAGGTTTGGGTTTCTTTCCTTTTGTTTCTTTTCCCCTATGAAATTTTTGCCCATAAATTGCTAAGGAACCTTAATGACTGAGTACTTCAGAAGGACGAAAGAACTGACTGAGCCTTGGGGACGAGGACATCTGTTTATCTGGGTGCTTAAGAAGAACAAAAGAAGTGACAAAATGTCCTGTTCAAACCAAGACATTTATGTTTTGTTATTCATTTTTCCTAAATGAATGCTAGCAAAAACTGTCTGAGCCATGAAACTGATCTTCCACAGTGATAGACAAGGGCCCCAAATGTGGATTTATTGCCTGTTTATTGCCCTGATATCAACCCCTCAGTTCCCACACTCTGCCAGCAAGTCTCCATGCTCAGCCTCAGAAAACAACAGGAGACTTGGCTTTCTCTGAGGTGCTTGGCCTTGATCAGCTCAGCCCACCAGCTTCCATCCATACCTGTTCAAAGGAGGACGTGTTTCAGCATCTCTTCCCAAGGCCAGGAAATCTGAGTGGGTTCAGGCCCTTGCAAGCTTCCCAGTGACCCACACCTGATGAGTTACATCATTGATCAGTTTGATTGAGCCACTGCAGTGGTTCAGTCTCGGCAGACTCCTCTGGCACTGAGCTGATATGGGGATCTGCCCACACGCAGGTCCCACTCCTACAGTCGTGTGTCAGTTTTCCTGGGCTCTCACCCGCTGATGCCCGTCTGCCAGCAGCAGGAGAATGGTTCCGTCACCCACGGGCACCTAGGATGGCAGTCCATGCACTTTCCTTTTGTGAAGAAAAACTGCATTTTACCAATTTTCTGAATTTCTTTTTAGTTTTGTTCTGAGTGTCCCAGCACACTCATTAGTTCAAGCTGAAAATGAATTATAGGTAAGTGCAACAGAATACTACTGTTTATTCAAGATCTTTTACGTATCTGTCTCTCACTCAAAATCCAAAATAGCCAGACCTGGCAAGAGACAGCCTCCACTGCTCAATTAAGAAACAGAATTAAAAATACATTAATACACCTGTTACATGACAGGAGGAGCAGAATGTGGCTGCTCTCTCTTCTCCTGTGGGAGTCACGTATTTTGTATCTTTCTCCTTGCTTGGTTCCCTCTAAGCCTTCTGTTGCGGTAAGACAAAACAAATCTTTTGACCAAGTCCAGAAGACTGGTCTAAAAATAACAGCTATGGATTCCATTGTCCACACAAATGCAAAGGTTACAGCATCTGTCACTGTGTCAACCCTGAACGAGGTACCTGTAGTAAATGACAAAACTAAAACAAGGATCTCCTAGAGATGTTGCTTCTGCCAGTTCAGTAAAATGTAAAGTTAATATTCAAATAATGAAAGAGAAGAAGGAAAGATGAACCCTATTTTGTTTCTAGCCATGATATATATTTAGTAACTATATGTTACTTGCTTAGCACTGCAATAGATTTCGTTGTTGCCCTTTTCGTGGCATTTTTCAGGATATAGCCGAAACATGGAGGCCAGAACAATATCAAGAAGGACAGTTAGATACACTCCCACAGATTGTTTCAGCCTGGGAAGACGCTGCTTTGTAATCACAGCAGCTGGAAACACCAGAAACTGAACTATGGTAGGGAGAACAATGTGATAGTTAACATGCATAAAGCATAAAGTTTTATAAAGCCTTCAATGTATGTGCCTTGTTGGAATTTACAATAATTTAAGGTGCTTATTATTCCTTCAGGCATGGAACTCATAAATATTACTCAGTGCTATTTGTCACTGGCTTCTCTGTCATGCATAAAGCAAAATTAAATACTTATCTCTATATCGTTAACGTATTAAACATTAGGATTTATGGGGTTTGAGATCTTACTTGCTCTGAGAACATTAACTTCCTGATGAAAGATCTAAATGCAAATAGAAGGAATGCCAAAATACCCTGGAACATAATTAAGGATACTGAGGTGCGAAGAAGCCCCAGGCAGAGGAATGTGCAGTTTTCTTATTTCCACTGTCATGGTGGGCTAGCTTTCTTTGTTCCACATTTTTACACACCAGCCCAATGTGCCACCTTGTTTCTTCATTGTCATCAGGTGAAGAACATATTAGATCATTCTTATAGGGATTAACAGAGAAAGACTGTTCCTGGTTTAAAACATTCCCTTGCTATCTGTACTGGGAAACAACAGTTCTGAAGTGTCTAGACTTTGAAAAAATCATAGATCCCTCTTTCAATGTGAAGAAAAATTCTCTTGGTAGCTTTACTTAATTTGTTGCTTTTGTTGCTACTCAAGGGTTCCTGCAAACAGGAATTGAAAGGGACAACTTTTAACCAAATGTATATTTCTGCTGCAGAAAAGATACACTTTCTGTGCTGGTGTATATCTGTAACTAAATCTACATCCTATTTTGTCCACATCATTCAGAATGATCACTACCACACTTTTTATCCTCTTCACACATGATGCCAAGCTATGTCCCAGTAGCAATGTTGGTGGCCAACCCAAATAGACAGATAGAACTTGCTGGCAGTGTAACATCCTGTATCTCATCCCAAAGGATTAAGGTATTTTATTCAGAAGACATTTTCTGCTCTACCTTGTTCTAGTAAATTTAAATGTCCTTAGTGATATACTTGACTCTTTGCTTATGAGGCTTTCTCACAGCCCTGAAGAACTCACTGCCAGCCCAAGCTTTGCCATTATTCATTCCTTCTCTCATTCCCCCTTTTATGATCCTGAGTAATTCCTCTCTGACTTTTATGTCTGCTATAACATCTTACCTTTTAAGCCAACTAACTTCTGCGACTTTTCTCATCTCACTATTGGCCTATTTTTATTATATTTTGATTCTTGCTAATATTTGTGACTATTTCCATTTAAGTACAAGTAAGAAATTGTATTAATCACTCTATAAAATACCCACAAGTTAATGAGTTCAAACTTCACACTAATTGTGGAAAAATCCAAGCTGACACTCCCCACTGCTAATGAGAAGCAGAGAACACTGAGGGAGGTTCCAATACCACCACTTACCCACCTTACTGCTTTGTCTCATGCTGTATGGTTGGCTCCATTTCTGCTCATCTGTATTTACTTGTTCACACTGAAGTCAGAGAGCACCAGGTGATTTTTACTAACATGTGCCAGGTACTGGAGTTACACCTTGCTGTTTGAGCATCAGCTTCATCCCAATACACCAGTCAGGAAAAGAAGGCAGACACTGTCGCTCGCTTCCCCTCAAGGTAATTGAGAGGGAGGGCTTGCATCATTCATGGTAAGATAAACACTATGATAGATTTGCCACATCTGTGCAGAGGATTAGCAAAACTTTGTGCTGTTCTCCATGAATGAGCAGCAGCCAGCTACCATTCAGCATTAAGTACTCAGCATCTGGGGGAGCTTCTCTTTGTCTTGAGAAAAGTGCCTTGCACAGGTGGTGGGAACTGATTTAATGAAATTGTCGGAGGGAGCTCAAAAAAGTTTTCTCATGTATAGATCAAAGTACACAAGCACTGCCTTCAGAGTAGTGATGGTTGTCACACAAATCATCTCTCCCAGCTCTCTCCAGATGACGTCACTGTTCCATTTGTAAGTCTCTTTACTCAAATAAGCCTCCAGAGAGCATGGCACACACAGAACCCCCTGACTTCAGCGTGCAACTGTTCTCAGCCTGACCTGTCACAGGAGCTTCCCAAGGCCATGCTGATCTCCCTGTCCTCTGCAAAAGGCCTCTGAAAATCCTCACTCTAAACTACAGGATTTATGCAGGTCAACTTATTCACAAGCCAAATTATGCTCCTGTTCCAGGCTGCTGTAGATGCATGTGGTGAGTCTTTGAGGGGAACAAGACACAGCTGGCAGCTGACTTCAGCTCCTCTTGGTCCCTGTGTTGTTTTCTAGGTTGAGGTCAAAGAGCTGTATCTTCCCTGGTTTCTTGTACTGTGCACAGATTAAGGACCTTTATTACATATTAATAACTTAAAGAACAGTGATGTCTTCACATGACCAGAGTAAAATATTTTTTTAAATTAAAGAATCTTGAAATATTAAAGAATTTGGGGTTTTTTGGAGATTATAAAATCCAAAATGAATACTAAAATGTCAGCAACAGGATTTTCAGTATACCACTCTTCTCTTTTAAGGAGGCCTTTCTCATTCCGTGCATTATGGATGTTTAAATGAAAGGTTACACACAGGGTCATCAACAAGGCTCACAATGCCTCCAGCCTTACAATACACTTCACTTCAAAGGGATTGGCTGCATTCCTGAGCCTTGTACCAATAAGCAGTAATAACACTGAAAAACGAAAACTGAACCAGATGTCTCCAATAGCATTGATTCTTATTAGCTGTTCACAGCTATTCTTACACCTCTGGGCATAACCAGGCAGAGCCACGTTGGATGTGTGGCTGTCGAGACGGTAATGCCGTTGGAATGCTCTCACGCTGCTGTGAGCTGCATTCTTGACAGACTGTCTCCGTTATGATCTTAAGAAAACTTCTTTAAAATGTCATTTAAAAATGCATCAAATATGTAAACTCTTAATCAGGATAGGATTTGACTGTAATATCTACTTAAAATTAACTGGAAAAAAGTGACCAAATGTACAGCAGAAGTGACCCATACATTTATCTGTGCCTTGCTGCTAAACCCAGAGCAGCTGAGGCCACCCAGAACGAGTTTAGGGCAGGTCTATGGCAAGAGAACAGAAGAATGGCAATCGATAGTAAAAACAAATGTGTGCTGCTATGCTGTAAATACCCCAAGCAGACAAGTAACAGCCTTAAGTTCTTTACACAATCTGCTCAGTGAACGGAAGTGCTTTGGTATAACCCACAAGCACAATGAGTATCTGTATCCTTGTCCAGAAAAACAGAGCCTAAAACACACACCTCTTTGGGCTTGCAGAACTCACTTGTTTGCCTGGTTTTCTAGCAGGCTTTCATTCTTGGACATCATCTTTCTGCTTAGGAAGAAGGGCAGCTCTGACTGACAGGGAGTCCACAGGGAACAGATTTTAACATCATTTAATGCACTTGCAATGAAGACTGCTCTTGCTGCAGAAGTAGATAATAATTTTATTCTGAAGGTTGATAGTGCCAGAACACCTTTCAGAGTGCACCAGCAACCTATGTGACAACAGGAAAGAGAGAGCTAAATAAGGGGAGATGCTATGAAAAGGATTATGTGAACAGAAGTGAAACAGCTGATAAATCTGGTGTCCTTTTAGCTGCCAGTCCAAAATATTTTCTGTCACTAACGGCTATCCAGTGAGGTGGATCCAGATGCTTCACCCAGATGAAGTTTAACATCCAGGACTTTCAATTACACATCTGGTTAGTAAGAAAGCAGTAATAAAAGAATAATTTCTTATTAACAACTGAAGAATCTATTTTGTTTTGGTTAACATAAAGGTTGCTGGTGCAGATAGCATGAAGATCCTTGATATTAAAGGGACCGAGTCCCCACAGTACAACTTGAAGGCTGTGAGCCCAAGTCCTATCATTCCTGCTTCCAAAACAATGCTGAGCTATGGCTTAAATTAGCAAAGGAGAGTGCCATGTTTGCTGAATTGGCCAGGACTTTAGACCTCTTGGCTGAGTAACAAGAACTCCAATAAAAACTTTATCTTGAATTTGATAAAATTGATCTCCCTTGCAGTCAGGGAGATGGGGACCATGCAGAGCTAATATGCTATGAGCCTAGTGCTGTGCATCCCTCTGTGACATCCCCATCTAACTGGGCAGCAGAAAGTTGTTTGTGTAATTGTTTTCTCTGGAGACAGAGCTAAAGAATCACCATGCAGGTTCTTTACCAGTTGGCCATTAAGCATTCTCCTAATAAATCTAGACAAAAAAAACCCCAAAACCCAAAGACCCCATAAAAGCAGACAATGCAGTTATTACCAAAGGGAAGGAAGGCCAGAGAAGAAAGTTTAAAAGGCTTCCATGGAGCAGCTGTCCACAGTAATAGCACAGGCAAAGGCACAAGGCCTTCTGCTTCAAGGGAAATTCATCCCCTACTCTGCTTTCCCACTTCCCACTGTCAACTACTTCCAGAGTTATTCTAAAGGCTCTGCAGTGATGAGAAGCCCAGTAAAGGAGGAAGCAAGGATGAGTGCATCAGCCAAGGGAAGTTTCAGAGAACAGATATTTCTTGTGTTCACTTGGATCCATTGATAAATAGCAAGTGGAGAATCATTCAATTATTTGGATGGAGCTCAAGGTAGACAGACAAATTTAGGATTTAACCAGAACTAAGAAATGTTTCAATGACTTGTAAAACATGTCTGTTTGATCTTGGCTTCAGCCATCCCCACTTTTGTTTGTAAAATCCATTCCACAAGTTCTGTATTGGGTAATACCCCAAATAAGGTTATTTTACACACAACTATAATTAATTTGCAGTAAGGGGAACACCTTGGTTTGTTTTATGTCAACATGCCTGTTTAATTGGGCTTCTGATTATTTAATGTCACTGCTGAATAGGTAGTTTTTATGAGGCACAAAAGAAAATTTAATGAAAATTATTCACAAGCCCAACTTCTGACTAGTAAAACCAAGAGCTTAAAATAAGAGCCAAAGTCCCCATCTGGTACTTCTCTGAAAAGAACAGCCTACATGAAGGATTTATTGTGACATTACAATGCTTGATGTCAAATAATCTAGCCAGAGGAACAATATTGTCCTAAAGAGAGCCATCAGTCCCAGTGTGACATGGGTATTTGAAAGGATTAACTGCACTTAAATCAATATGGGCAATGAAAACAGAAATAACCAATCTCTTGGCTGCTCAATTATTTAAGACTGTCTTTAGTCCCCACAGAATGGAATTAAACGCTTGTTTAAGAGGTCTGACAATTAAATCTATTTCTTTAATGTCAAGATAAGGGCATGGGATCTGTGACTGCAGTACAGAATGACGAAGTGGCATCTCCCAGAGAGGAACATGTAAAAAGGAGACATTGGGTGAGACTGGCAAGGGGCTTTCCTGGGGAGGGAACCCAGATGCTCCCCAGTGGCACAGCCACTGTGTGCTGCACACTGCCCAAGAATCACAGAACCACAGAAAGGGTCAGGTTGGAAGGGACCACAGTGGGTCATCTGGTGCAACCTCCCTGCTCAGTCACAGTCATCCTAGAGCACATGGTACAGAATTGTGTCCAGATGCTTCTGGAATATCTCCAGTGAGGGAGACCCCATAGCCTCTCTGGTCTCTGTTCCAGTGTTCAGTCACCCCTCCAGGAGAGAAGTTATTTCTTGTGTCCAGGTGGAACTTCCTGTGCATCTGTTTCTGTCCCTTGACTCTTGTCACTGCTCAACACCACCAAGAAGAGCCTGGATCTATCTTCTAGGTATCCCCTCTTCAGACACTCATGAGTTCCCCTCTCAGTCATTTCTTCTCAAGGCTGAAGAGGCTCTGGGAGCTCCCTGTTTCTCCTCCACTGAGGAGCCCAGAACTGGACACGGCACTCCAGGTGTGGCTCAGCAGGGCTGAGGAGAGCAGCAGGATCACCTCTCTGGCCTCCCCAGCCATGTCAATCTCTGTGGCTGCTGTCAGCCTGTGCCACACACACCAAGCCCTGCACCAAGGCCCTTGGGCACACCTGGTGAGGTCAGTAGGAAAGGCTGCATCCACAGACAGCTCCTTGGCTGTCACTTTCCCGTCCTCATGCTATGATTTAGGAGTATAAAGCACAGGCTTTAAAATTCACAGAAGACTAATAACTGAGTGCTATTGCAGCTGACAGTATAAATGTAAGATCATTTAATTGAAGTGGACTGACAATGTCCCAGTTATTAAAATTTTGAAAACTTTGTCAGACCTATCCCAATATTGTTTTTAAGACCTTTTTAAAATGTTTTACAGAGCAACCACTCTGATCGTTCCTGCTGATACTATTTCTGCTGAGGTGTTTGTTCATCTCAAATGCAATGAAAAAATTCCAGGTGTGAAACATTTTGATAAGAAGTTCTATTTTCAGATGATAAAATGGAGGTAACAGAGCAGGATGTATGCAAAGCATTGAATGTTCAACCATCATATTGCAGATACCCTAGGCTACAGGGAAATATCAGATGCCTGCATGCGGTCAGTTAGAATTCCTGGCCTGAAAAGCTGAGACGTTCTTAAATTGGAGACAACCCATTGAAATTTGAATAGAAGAAGAAGTCCTAGTCACTGGTGTCCATCATGAATTTCAGTTTTTCCAAGGCTTCTGTGAGAGGCAGGACAGATAAAAACTCTGATTGTTGATTTTTAGGCTACTTCAAAATATGGCAAGTCTCTGCAGAAACCCTTCTCTGCTCGTAACCAACATATGATAGTAATTCTCAATGTGCTGTAAGGACTTTTTGCTCTTGTTGAGCAAAACAAGGGATGATAGAAAAGCTCTTCCTAGATCTTCCATCCTTTTTTGCATCTTTATGTGTCTGTTAGGGTATAATTTAATTACTTTTAGCCAGGAAAAAAGGTGCTGTCCAGAAAAGCTGGTATTTTTCTAAGTGCTTTTTTGAAAACCATTTTTGAAAATGTATTGCAGAAAATCATTACTCATAATCTTTGTCTTGACAATTATAAGCATAATTGCTTGGAGGTATTGTTGATTAATGATTTCTGCTTCTTCTGATGTTCCTGTCCTAACCTGTCCACATTTTGGAGTCATAGAGTAAAGTGCAAACCAAGGAAAAAAACAAACCAATTGTCACTTTGTAATTAGAGAATTAGATTAAAATCAGTGGATTTTATGGTTTATATGTGCCCTGGCAGCTTTGCACACAATTGTCAACTTTAACACTTGCCATTGATCCAATAGCTGTGATGCTGAGCCTTGCACTCTGCATGTGACTGGTTTTGTTGTCACCTCACCCGTTGTTTTCATGCCATTATTTTTCTGACCATCAAAAAATTATGTATTTCCTCATCTCCTGCATCAGTATTACAGAGCTGTTCATTTATCTTTAAAGAATTCAGATCACTTTATCTGCCCTTCCTGCCCTGTTATGCTCCACACATTTCATGGCAGTTCCACCATGGCTGGGGCACACATTTTCAGGCACACATGAAGCCCTCTAAGCTGCAGTTATACTGATGCTAGCATTATTATTATCTGCCCTGATATGCTGACAGTCTTGATATACAATGATTCACAGCAGGTAAAGATCACAAAAATCTGCAGAACATCAGTTATCAATGAGCTGATGCTAGTCCACATGGTCAGACAGTCACAACACATCTGCAGCTGAAGCACTGCTGATGCTCTGATAGCTACAGGTGCATGTTCGGCATAGCAGTCTGTGCCTGTTATCACAGACGTGCATGAGGAGAGTGCAAAGCACTGCCTTGCAGAGCTGGGTACATTTGATGAGCCACAGTGAACGCCAGACAGAGCACCCATGCGGGAAAGGACACTCAGCTATGGGCATCTGCTTTGCACGAGTAAGCTCAGGTGGCTGGGTGAGAGCTGCAGTGTCCCTTTTCCAACCCCTTGGAATCAGTCAAACTAACTTCATGGTCTCATGGGCTGTTTTCTGTCATATATTTTCAAGGTACTGGTTGTCATGCTTGGTAAAATTTGCATTAAACTATGTGTTTATAGAGGTTAGAGGCAGAAAAGGCAGATTTGATTTGATTTGTTTGTAGGTTTCAGAATTTCAGAATTCAGAACTAAGGCAGAGTTTCAGAGGAGAGGAAGTTTTTTTTCCAGCATGAACTTATTCTATGAATCCAAGTTTGGAGCATTCATTCCCTACTAGCTTACTTCTACAGCACCTGAAGGACTTGGATTTTGAACATTTGTGGTATTTCTGGCATGATGTTAGAGCCTTTGAAGCTGAGAATGAACTAGTTCAGCCAATAATCCTAATGCAATGAGCAGGTAGACCATCACTGAGCTGTCCAGTCATGGCACTTGAGAGGGACTGGGAAACAGAAGCCTCTCCACAGCACTCCTGTGCTGCCCACTGCACTGGCGTTTGATGTTAGCAGAGCTCTTGGGAACTGAAACAAAAAGGGAATCTCTCCCTCACCTCCCCTGACTCGTAATCTGGCTTCAGCTGACTTGACGGCTGGATTTCAGCCACGCTGACAGTGTGCCACAGGCACAGAGAGCTCTGTTTTACTTTCCATTCTCTTTTACTCAACAAGAGTTATTGTTATCGCACATTGCATGTAAACACTGTTACAAAGTGGTGGCTGCAACCTAGGAAATACTTGTGCAGAGCTGTTTCAGGCTCCTCCCCTTCCCACCCCTTGACCTGAAGGCGTTTTCTAGTTCCCCTGGTAGGAAGACACAAGTCTCAGCAGGAGAACATCGGCTAAGCTAAGGAAGAATCACACTGTGTTTTCATCTCTGTCCCAGTTGTTTTGACCCAGTCACCTGTGGCTGCTCTCTGGCAGGGCTAGTTCATGCCTGCCTCTTGCCACTCGCTAAGTGGGAGAACTCGTCTCGCTCAGACTGTGCTGTCACTTTTTTTCACTTGACAGCAGACTGGTCTGACATGGTTCTTGTCATTCAAGTGGTTTAGAGCACAGATCCCTTTAATCCATCTAACAAGAAGTTCTCTTGTCTTCTCTCAGCACCAAAACTAATTACAAAGCAAACCACAAGTGTGTGGTTTCATGCAGGAATATAAGGAAAGAAAAGACAATGTTTGCATGAGGGTGTACAAAAGAGCCAGATATAGTCTGTCATATTTTGCCTCCTTTCAGCCCATTTGATTTGTTTGTAGGTTTCAGAATTTCAGAATTCAGAACTAAGGCAGAGTTTCAGAGGAGAGGAAGTTTTTTTTCCAGCATGAACTTATTCTATGAATCCAAGTTTGGAGCATTCATTCCCTACTAGCTTACTTCTACAGCACCTGAAGGATTTTGAACATTTGTGGTATTTCTGGCATGATGTTAGAGCCTTTGAAGCTGAGAATGAGCTAGTTCAGTCAATAATCCTAATGCAATGAGCAGGTAGACCATCACTGAGCTGTCCAGTCATGGCACTTGAGAGGGACTGGGAAACAGAAGCCTCTCCACAGCACTCCTGTGCTGCCCACTGCACCTGAGAGAAGACAGTTTAAATCAAGCTCAGTAGTTAGGTCCTCAGCTGGGCTCACCTCTCCTGATGCCAAACCCTTGGCTCTCTGTGGCAGGCCAATGCTGTAACCCCTGACCCAGATTTTCTTCCACAGGCTTTGCCACAAGCTGCAGCAGACTCTGCCCATTTGGTTCTGTGTTCTCATGAACAGAATGGTTCAAATCATGGATCCCCTTAGAGAACCCAGAGTTTCTCAACTACAGGCACGTGTCATTGTGACCGCTGTTCCTGTGGCAAACTGAAGCTGAGGCCTTCAGTTCTCTATACCAGGGGTCTATTCTTATTTTTGAAGTTTCAATAGAAGAGAGATTCAATTTTTTCCAGATGAGAAAATAGGGATGTTTTCCCCATATTAATTATTCTTGCTGTTCTTTAGCATCATAACAAACCCAGAGCATTACACTTTAATCCACTTCTTTGTCCAGTTGCTGACTGGTGCATAAGAAAATAAAGTTAAACAAGACAAGAATTCATCCAATGCCTGCACTTGTTACTTGTCTTGGTAGTTGGAATCGGTGCAAAATAAATGGAAATAGAGTCATGTCTGCTTAGGCAAAAAGACAAAGAATGAGCAAGAAGTAAAACAAGAAGTCTAATCTTCCTGGTAGTTCTCAGCCCAGGGAACAAAGGGTCACAGAGCCAGGAAGGAAGGAGCTGGTGGAACAGTACTTTATTTATTCTCTTATGAAGAAATCTGACTTGGACTGTGTGTTCAGAAGGAGTGTGCTGGACAGGTTTGAAATCAACATTTTACTTTGTGACTATACTGTTAGTATATGGTGTGAGCACAACTCTAAGTAGATGCACAAGAGCATAGGATTTGAATCAAGTTTCTGACATTTGTAGCTATCTGCTGCAGAAAAAATAATTCCTGTCTATAAGTTACAGAATGGGAATGATGTAAAACAAGAGGCTGTAAAATCCAAGGCATAGATCAAAACTCCATTTCAAAAAGCAGCAAGATCTTTCTGTCCTGCATTGCTGCTATGTTAAGAATTCAGTTAGCACTGTCCTGGTGCTGGCCCTGCACCTGCAGAGGCTCCAGTGACCTGTCAACCCCATTTGCAAGAAGGAGAGCCCTGGGGCTGGAGGGCTCTCAGGGCTGAACAGTTCTCCTGCACACTGCCAACTCACCTGTTTCTAAACTCCTCCCCTCACTAGCACCCTCTCATCCTATTTATTAGGGAAAATGGTGGGGATTGTTTAATCAGTGGAGAAGTGGGATGATGGTAGCCCTGAGCCTGCCCCAGCTGTGGGATGGAGCTGACGCTGCGGGGGAGAGGATGGCTGATGAATTTTGCACCTTGAATCTCCGTGGGCTTGGTGTTCCCATGGGGAAGCCCATCTCAGATCTGAGAGACATCTCAGCCCGGGCTGACCAGGCAGTGCTGTTTTTGCAGAACGCCCTTATTTGGTTCATGTGTCAGGACATAACACAGTCAGGAATCCTTTAGAAATCTCACCTGATGTCTCTTCTACATTCATGTGAACAAAATCGATGAAATAAGAAGTAAGATACTCTTTATTAATAAAAGACGGCACAACAGAGCCAGCAGTGGTGTGGTATTTGTGGGCCTGTTTGGAAGCAGGGGCAGTTCTGAAGGCAGCAGAGGGTCAAAGTGTGTTTGTGCATGCACTGAGAGAGAGAGGAGGGGTGTTCTGGCCTCTTTTACCCAAAAGGAATGGAAAACACATGCAGCATATGGTGATGGACTTCTGAGTGTCCAGGGAAGGGGCAGGTTCAAACTAATTCTTATTTGCAGAAGTCAGTAATTCTGCTTGTTCCTATATGAAACATAGGGAGTGACTTGAAATGTGATCCTGTTTCAAAATACACTTTAGCTGCAATAAACCAACATTTCTGAAGTAATGTCTCTCCTGTCTGTCACTATGGCAACCTGTGCAGTGCAGTACAGCAGAACCTGCACTGGGGCTGCATCCCGTGGTTGCGTCTGAGGGTGATCCCAGATGGTAAAGAAGCAAACACTGGTTAAAATCTTCAAAAAAATGCTGAGCAGGACTTTTCAGCGAACTCAGAAAGCAAACCGAGGATTGGCAAACAGCTGCCTGTAAAATTACCTTTTGGAAGTCCTTTCTGACCATATCAGTTCTCCAGCCGCTCACTCCTATGACACAGGGGGGATGGCCAGCAGCTGGGCTTTGGAGCAAGTCCAACAATTGCTGCTTGCATATTTGTCCATGAGACCACTAATTTGTTAATGTTAAGAACTTGTTAATATTGCATGATGTAATATTAAATAGCAAATTAAGCAAAAAAAACTTTTCAAGAGAGAACTTCTCAGATAAAAGGCTTTAGTGATACCAGAGGCTCAGAAATGAGAAATCACATTCTGCCTTTTTATTATATTTTTAAGGAAATACAGGAGAATAATTGCATAGTCTAAAGACAGATGTTAGTAAACATTTCTGCTGGCAGCCCAAACTTGTCAGGAAAGCACCAGTTTTGTTTTGCCACTTCTGACCAAAACGTATTTTTCTTAAAATGTCTGCACTGGAAAGTTTATTCCAGGTTGAGATAGGGAAAGAAAAAATGTCCTTTTCGAAAGAAATAATTTTTCTTGTGTGATGTCTGAGGGTATTTCCAGGTTATTAAGTATTTTTGTTTTGTGTTACAGAAATTAAAATTCTGGCACACTTGCTGAGGCTGATCTGCTTTTCACCAGGGTCCACTCTGGAGCAGACAAGAGCCTTTCCCTAAAGCCCCTTGAGGTAAGGTCTAGCCCCTATGCAGACAGCCTTAAGAATGGGTCCTGAGTTGCCAACATGTCTACTAAAACTTCTATTCCCTCTCCTGGACCAGAAGAAAAACTGCTCCTCTCAGCATCCTGGGCCATCTGTGAGCAGAACACTCAGACTTCTTTTTTAAAGCACATAAGAGACATAAAAATGCTGCACAAATATATAAATAACTCAGTAAATACGCCATAACTCACAAAAGGAGCAGAAATAAGTCCATGCTTCCCATAAATATAGAAGAAAAAGACATTCTGTTTGTCTAATTCACAAAAATAACTCTTCAGAAGTTAGAAAAGAAACATTAAATGTAGAAAATACATAATATGTAAGATTAATACCTACGTGTTGTTTTAAGGTTGTGGTTACTTTGTTCCTATCTTCAAGGAACTCATGAGTTGTGTGAATGCAAGGCTCTAAGTCTTGTTGGAAACAAAGGTTCAAATCCCTCCTCTTGAGTCTCGGGTGACCAGCCCCACATCCTATTTTAAGCCTTGTTCTGGCCTTTTCCCACAAGTGAGGTCAAGCCTACCAGGTTTTAGGCTCAGGAATGCTGTTACAGTGCAAATATTGAAGTATTCTTTGCAGCATGTTTGGAAATCCCATTTTACATTTATACGGGGAGAACATTAACAGTAAGGTTTCTTGGGAAGATGATACCTGTTCTCTGCTCTGAGAACACCATGCCCTACAGATGCAGACAATTGCGCTGAAGGAGAAGAGACCTGAAAAATTACATTATAAGTTTTTGAGCTAGTCAGTTATGTTTGAAAGTTTTTAAAGTTGATAAAAGAAAATATTAATAGTGTTTCTAAGAAGTGGAATAAGGTCATAATTTGCTTGTGGGTATTCTACAAACAGGAAAGAGGACACATTTACTTAACAAATGATTCACCATGAATTAGACACCAAATATAGACAAAAATAAAATTCATTAACACAGCAATGACTCAGCCTTCATGGTTTCAGCTGTTGCTTTTTCTCTGAAGCGGCATTTTATTAACAAAAATCAATAAGAAGATATTAGGTGCTTTCTGATTATCTCTATGACCAGTGCAATATGATCTGCTGAGATAGAAGACCAAGAAGTAAGAAAGAAGAACTCCAAATGTAGGCTCCGGAATTTCAGTGCACAAAGGTGAGGCAGGGATGCAAATTAACTAAGAATTATTCTTATACTGAGAAGGCATCTAAAAATAATAGTGGATAAACACTGTCCTTTAGCCAATGCTACAGAAGGGTTAACAGGATTCCTAGAGAATGATTGGAACTGTGAATGGATCACTGTGTCTCTGAGATGCTCAATAGAAGCAATTTTTAAAGATTATTAATGTTCCAGTTATAACAAGTACATACTTTCAAAGCAGGTCATTCCAACCCCCCTTCACTGATCCCTCTTTAGGCACAGTTGTGGAGTAAACCAGGTTGTTACTGGGATGAATCTGTGGTGTAGATTACTTTGGAAAGAGCACTATAAAGTAACTGGGGAGATATTTTTATCTGCAGACCCAGGGCTTGGGGCTGGCCCAGAATTCTTGTCCAGCTGCTGGACATTATCTTGCACAATGATGGCCACAAGATTGGCTCTCGGTGCATTTCTGTGCCCAGGATTTATAGAGGATGCATTTTCATTAAAAATGGCTGAGTGGTAAGATGGAGACAAAGACAGTGAAGATGAACAAAAAGACCTGTATATTTATCAAAAGGTTTGGCATAAATATGGTGTTGGTAGAAGATTTCAGCTGTTTTATGTCTCAGCAACAGTTTAGACAATAACATTCATATCATAGAATGGTGTAGATAATATCTGCAATAAAACCGGGTCTTTTATGTTCACGAGCAGACAAAGCCGGAAAAACACATTGATAAATTAAATGGAACCTCTGCATTTCGTTGTGGTGGAGCTCCCTCTAGCTTATAGCATTAAGCCCGTGTCTGTAAATCATGTTTGCTCAAACTCCTACCTCCATTTTCAGGGTAGAAAAGGCTTCTGATTCTGTATTCTTGGAAGCATTTATGACATTTATAATTCGTCTGAAAAAAAAAAAGCCTTTAAAGCCCACCTGCTAGCTGAATGGCATTAACAACAATGATAGTAAATTCCAGACTTTTTAGAAGAGCAGTGTAGAGAAAAAATTTGTGACATCAGGGGATGTGACTGTCATAAGGACCTTTCTGCCTCTTCTAACTTTATTCTCTTTTATTTTCACACATAGAAATATATATATATATCTTCACCCACTTTCAAAATGGCAGTGAGCAAGCTAGGGACATTTTGCAAGGTAATTTTATTTGTTAAATGAATAATAGTGCATTAAATAACAAATTAGTCTGAGGAATCTCAATTTATCAAAAATAGTCTAGTCAACTTGTTTTATTGATAAGAACAAATCATAAAAAGTAATTAAGGAGTATCTTAGTCTGATTAAGGTTAGGAAATTAATCACCATCACTTCTGCAGAATCTGTTTCTTTTAGTTGCAGAATCCACACGTTCCCATCTTTAGGATTCATCTGTTTTTCAGGGCTGAATTAACGGGTGTAAATACTAACTACACCTTTAAAAAAAGTGTAATGAATGGTCCATTATGAAAACATTGTTTTGGTGAAATGCTAATTTGTGTAGATTAAGAAGACATTTCTGAAGAACAATATCCAAAATCTGATATGAAGCCTAAATAACTGTGGAAATGATAAGCAGGCAGAGCTACAGGAGAAGAGTTAATTAAAAATCTCCAAGGCAACTTATATTCCTTTGTCACAAAAGAAAGGCTATGCTGCTGATACTGTACCTGGGAACGGAAAAATCACCAGCTGCTGTAGCTAAGCAGAGAATAGAAAAGGATTTACTGTTTAGTAAAGTCACAAATATTCTGCATTTTAAATGCATTTGGCCACATTGCTTCATAAATATTGCTCCCTGGGTTTTCTATTTAACTTCAAAACTACTTATCCTAAGCTCCTTTGCACACTGAAAAATTAAGTTTACTCATGCTAAAATTAACAACAAAGAATTTGCTTATTACAGACGTTGAAGAATCTGATTCAATAAGAATAAATATTAAATTCTTATTGAACACTGAGACAGAATAGACAGTTGACATACCTTGTTTGGGATTCAAAAGCTTAATGAAAAACAAGGCTGTAGTAGTCTTTAGGGCTGAAATTGCATTGTTATTGCTGCTCCACCACCCAATAAATTAATATAGGGGATTAATTTTATTTAAAAAAATTAAATACACTATTTAGATGTGTTAGTATGCTGAGATTTAGAAACTGAATGCTCTGAAAACTCTATAATCAGAATGCAAATTTATCTGCTAAACTACAGCATTGATAAGAGACAAAAGTTTAAAAAAATACGTTATTTGCTGCAGTTTATTCTTTATTAGCTAATGGGAAGTAATCCTCCACAGAAACTGCTGTCATTCAAATTACATTTGAATGTATCCTAAAGAGATGAGTGAAAAGAGAGACCCACTGTTTTAAAGGGAAGAATATCACACCTTGTTCCAACATTTCTCCTTTTAAATATCATTGATCTTCTCAAAGTGTTTTTGGATTGTATTATAATTAAGAAAACAGAAATTTAGTCAAATTAATCTTCTCAGGGATTAAAATGTTCTCCAATTAATGCAGTATAATTTAGGATGAGTTTTACAGGTAGAACTCCACAATCACAGCTTATTAGTGATGGAAAGTTAAAAGAGACAAGTCTTTTAAAAAAATTTTTTTCTGTACCAGGCAGTGTGGGTGCTCCTGTTTGGAGTATCAGCATGACAAAGAACTGTGACAAAATCCCTTGATTTACTGCCCTCATGTTATATAAAGAATTCTTGCTTTTGAATGACTCAGTGTCAAAATTGCACATCCAGTTTTGTGGGCTTTTTGGATTATTTTTCCTAGTTACATTCCTGTTGCATGCTGAAATCAGCCTCTATCATCAAAGTCTGGAGGAGGTTAAGAGGACAAGAGTCTGATGCTTGCCATCTCTCAGAATTTAGGGGAATTTTCTAATTTCAGAGCATTTAGTCCGCATGTGATCTTCTTGTTTTAAAGAAATCATAAAAGTTAAACTTAAAAAAATTGCAGCTTACTATGAAGGTTGGTAATCACGAATTCTTTTGAAATGGGTATTACACTTGAAACCACATCTTATCTTATCATCCTAAGTACCAGTAGATTTGACAGTCATGCATAGGAACAACCCAGAGGCTCTTTTTATTAAACATGTTATTAATAAACTTATGTTCCTTAAATCACTGTCAATACTGAGTATTTATAGCAGATTCATAACTGCTGGCCCTTCTTAATGATGCGTATCATAACAGAAATTGCTCTAATGATTTCAAGAATGAAAATTAGTTATTTGAAGTTTTTTTATAAAAGATAGCTATCATCATACACTGCAATACTTTAAAAGGTCAAAAGAAGAATATAGAGGTCCTACAAAAATGTGTGAAATGACGCTGTGTCAGTGCTGTAAGGTATAGTGCTTTTCTTACATGAAAAGACCTTATGTTTGAATGATCACTGCACTGAAAATGTTTTGCAGTTGATGTAGTTAGTAAAAAAAATTTATTTATTTTGTAGCCCATGTAGAGAGACATGTATTACACATGCTCACATCCAGCTTGGGTTCGCTGTGAGCTTATAGTAATCAACACAGCAGAAAACTAGAAGAAAAACATGAAAACAGTAGATGAAATGCTGTAACTTAGAATCAGTGGGTTTAGATTGGAAAAATTTGGCACCAAGTGTGTTTATTTTATAATTCTTTTCAATAAACATTTTCATACTACATAAGCCAATTTTATTTTATTTGAAGGCTTGCCCTGTAGTTAGGCACATAAGTGTCTTTATGGACAAAAAATAAGACATAATTGTGAAAATCCTTTCAAATTTATATTTTAAAAGAAAATTGTTCTTACCCAATTGAATATTATAATTTTATTTTGTGGGTTCCTTATAAGGATTTCTTTTTATTTTCAATATTCTGTTAACGCTAAACCTGCAACTTTCTGCTTCTTGTAGAATATTATTTCATCACTAAAACTATGATGCTCCCATGACTGAGAAATCTGTAAGGAAATGCTCTTTTTCTCTACTTGCTATATTTCCCCTACTTGCTACAATAATTTTGAAGGTTCCAGAATGAATTTCTAAACTGTACACAACCCTGAAATATTTGCCCAGGAGATGACACAAATCAGGGCAAGACAGTATCTCTAAGGAGAGAGAACATGCACACATACATCCCATCAAGTGTATTATTCATGCATCCAGAGACACAGGAAGCCTCTGTATAAAAAGAGTGTGGAGAACCAGGGAGATAACATAAAAAAAAAAAAAAGAGACTTGCTTCCCAGGCAGGGCAGGGTAGAGCAGGGCTCCAGGATGGGTCATCACCAGTGCCTTTATATCACCTACTGCACAAAGATAGGGCACTTTGTAAGTGAAGAAGACAGCTAACATTCATTTTAACTTAGCTCCCCAAAGAATTTGCCTTACTCTTGAGTGCTGAGCTGCTTGCCATAGGTAAATAAAAATGGCCAGCTGGAGCAGGACCAGCTCCAGTTCCTGGGGCAGGGGTGGCTTCACAAGGTCCCACAGCAAAGCCCTGTCCCAGCTCCAGAGAACGGCTGCTGGGGGGTCCCAGGAGGGATCTGTGCCTTCTCCTGTCTTCAACAACTGCATGAAAATCAGAAGTGTAACAGCAATCATTTTATTTCTTGGGCTTCTCTAACTCTGATGTACACTGGGAGAGAAATTATTTGAACTATTTTTTTCTTTTTTTTAGTTGAAAAGTGCTATCAATTTTTCTTTAAAACATGTTTTTAAGTAGTGAAAAGCTAGGAAGGTCTATAGCAGATAATTGCAAGAAACACAAGGGGGAAAGAGAGCCACAATGATGCAGTGAGTAAAGTCCAGAGATACTGGGATATTTCACTGACTGATCTCTGGACAGCACTCTATTTGTATGCGTTTTCCTTTTGTGTTTCATGGTGACTAATAGGGTTCCTTTTTCTCATTTTAAATTTTCTCTTTTGAATTAGACATTCAGCTCCTACATTTTTACATTCAACAGTATTTTTCAAGTTGGAGTATTCAGAGAAGCATTCTTAAAGAACAGGCATCAAAACTGTATCCCATGCCTTTAATCAGAGACCTTATTTTCTGCTCGCAAATGTTGACACCATCTTCTGTAGAAATGCATTTTTTTGCCATATGCAGATATCATATTCAGTTAACTAGTACTGCCCTGGATTACATAACTCATATCACTCACAGGTAATGCCCCGGGAGAATCTTTGTTCTTGACTGGGCTCTTGTCCCACTTCATTCTTTGCTCACTGAATTTTCCTCTACTTCAGCACAAGTTAAATCCTGCCCCTTCCCATACTCAGGGGCTCACCCCTCAGTCTCTAAAAGCATTTGGGGTCAATTAGTCCAGCTATAGTGTGACACTTGTTTATCCATGCTGTTCAGGACTGCCTGGGATGCACCAGGTGAGCACTGTGAGTTGCCAATACACCTGGGCCAACACAGATCAGATGCACCAGAGAGGAGCTGCCAGGATGAGCAGGCAAGACGACCATGCAAGAGTTCTTTAACAGATTGAAGCAGTAATAGGCAGGTCATACATGAGCAATATATTTTTTTGCAAACATATGCCTTAAGGAGACCAGACTAATTTTTCTTGTATCCTCAGAAACAGGATCTGTTGCCCCACAAAACTGTATGTGAGCTTGTGAGAAAGAGGCTTAGTTTAAAATAGGATTATTGGCAGGCAGATCCAACTTCAGAAAAATTGTGTTTTACACAATTAATACAGGATGTAAGAAAACGTAATGCAAGGTGCACTAACCTGTAGTGGTACTTGGGCTGAAAATCCCAGCAGATGAAGGCCAGCTCCTGAAGACAGCTAGTGTAAAATAACTTGCCTCAACTGTTCCTGATTAACTCCCATTTGAAGGCACAAAGGCATCTTTTTCCTAGTCAACTAGCAGGGACTAAAAAAAATGAAATAAGGTAATGGAGAAACACAAAATAAAATTTTTTTTTAAAGTGTCCTTAGAAGGAGCTGTTCTTATGTGGGGAATGTGAAGTGCATTACTTTATGTGCATTAATTTTCCAGTGTAGTTTAGCAAAAGGAGGAGATAAGAAATTGTCCTCAATCTTAGTGTGCCAACTCTCCTTTCCCAGGACACCAGCAGGCTGAGTAGGCTGTATTCCTTGGGCTGATGCTGCCCCAAGTGCAGACAACAGCAGGAAGTACCAGTGAGAGCACTGGGAGCACTCACATCTCAGCTGCATCTCAGCCCTGTCTGTAGAGATGCAACCTCAAAAGCAGAGGTTTGCCTGTGACCTGAGGGTTATGACAAACTTAGTACCTGTAATCTGTCTGCCAGCAGTGTGTCCCACTGCCACTCTGGACAGGCTAACAGGCTGCAGTGCATGAGCAAAGAAATCTCTCCTTTCTTTCCCTAAGTCCATCTGCAACCCTCAGTCTGATGCTGAGGCACGGGTGTGGTATAGCTTCACTGAAAGATTTCTGCCGGGAGCAAGGTAAGGACTGTCATTTTCCTTATGCCACTGCCTTTTGAAAGAGTTTATATATAGCAAGTGTAATATCATCTCTTTCGCGGTTTTTTCCTTTTGTTATTAAATTGCACACAAGCTAACAATTGAGATGTAAATTAATGTATGCTGCAAATTTAGCTCTAACAGTCCAAGTCTGTTTTCTGCTCAGTGAGAGAGCGAGCATGGATGTTTCAGTCAGTGAGTGAGTGTGCTCTCTGACAGGTTAGGTGTACTGACCAAAGGTCCCGCTCTGCTGTGACCACATCGGTGTCCTTGCTGTGTGCCAGCCTGCCGTGTGTTCAGCAATGGCCTGAGGGCCAGAGGAGCTGCAGGTCTGCTATGTGGCACTACAAACAGAAGGGAAGTGTGGGCTTCTGGAAGGATTTTCCCACTGACCTTTAGATTAGCCCAAAGATACGGCGAAACTGTGTGATTGTGTGGCCAAGAGGAAAAGCAGGAAAGCTGTCCCTTTGGAGAATGGTGGATCTTAACATGGGACATAAGGGAAAGCACTCCAGTTTTCATACAGCTTTACTTTTTCTTAGGGAAATAATCACCATTCAGCTATATTTAGAGAAACACACGGGATTTTGTGAGGTGCTTTTGTGTTCAGCCATCAGGATGCAAAGCAGGGGGTGCCTCCTCCACATGCCGGGCACAGCCGGCTCCCCGCTCGTGCTCGGGGCCGGGGCTGCTCCACACAGCCGGTGTGGTGCTGACACGGTGCCGAGCCAGCGGCTGGTACTCCAGCACTGCTGTGCCTACCACCAAGCGAACCTCACTGATCGGGCGCTTTTCCTTCACAAATATCCTGAAGAATGAAATTCAAAATGATTGTGTTGTTATTGTAAATAACAGGGTGTTTATTAATGAGTGAATGATGATACTAATACATTTTGATAAATCATTATTAAATAATTTGCCAGCACATTCTGAATGAAATTTCCTTAAAAATGCAGTGAACTGAGCTGGAAAGAGTAGAACGTGTATTTAATCTCTCTTTCCCCTTGCAGTTCTGCTTAAGCAGAGTGATGAATCAGAAAAGACATGATTTAAAGACCCCCGTGGCCTTGTCTGTGCCTTATACACCATAAAGGACTGTTGGCCAGCACTGCAAGGTGCTGCAGCTTTGCAGAAGGATGAGAATTCATTGATTCAACCTTAAAGTCATACCTCAATGTTAATTTCTAAAGAATAAAGTCAAGAAGAACCAGTATAAATTCAGAGACAGTTTAGTGTGACTGAAGCCAAGAGAAACTGATGTGTGATATAAAGAGCTCATAAAAGCAGACAACTGGCTTTAGAATCTATGGAAAGCAATAAAGCAGTTAAAATTCTCCCAGTTGTAGTGCCTAGAGATTTCCTTATCTTAAATTCTTTGGCTGAAGCCCTGGAGCAAACTGCGGGGCACGTGATGAGAGTTTTGTCTTTCAGCCCGGAGCTCCCGGGCAGCTTCTCGGCCTCTCTTCCTGACCCCCTCGGCACACAGTGGGAGCTATAGGGGAGCTTGTCTTGGCGGCAGTGTCTAGACATTCCCAGCTACTATCCTTCCTGACAGTCTCATGCCAGTGGTAATTTAAAAATTGTTTAGGATAGGCTGTGCCTCATAGACACAGGGAGCCAGTAATAACCCCCAGTTCCATGACCCTGGTCGGATCATCAAACAGACGGTGTAGGCAGGCTCAGTTCAGCGTTGGGTCAGGAATCATGACCTCCTCTGACCTTTTTTGTAGATTTAAAATTGTTTTGAGAAAGAGAAGAATAAAAAAGATACAACTCCAGGCAATTCTGGAAAGTAGTCCAGCTTCCTGTCCTGTACACATGCATAGAAGTAACATGTTTAAACAGATGCAGCTCTGGCAGGCCTGAAAAATTAGGATTTAGGTACTTCGTACATTTTTTTTCTAATAGAGTGCACATTGCTTCTATTTACTTTGAAAACTTTGAAGTTAAGAGACACTGTATGAAAATATTATTTTCACTACTAGCACAGACAAAAAAGAAAAGCGGGTAAATCTATTTTTAGAAAATGGAAAATAAGCAAAAAAAAATCACTCTATGTGGAATTTTTCAGATGTGTTACAGAAAACTGTCTGGTGTATCAGCGGTGTGTAAGAGATGAAAAAAAATAACACTGAGATTACTAGACAAATTGCCTTGTAAGAGTAATATGCATACAAACATAGGCTGGTTGGTTTTCAAAGGTTTCCTTTGTGCATAATATTTGCAGTCACAACCAATAAAACAAAGTATACTGGCACTCTCTTTGTGGTTTTGGTTTTGGAATTGCATAATGGTGACTAATATTTTCTCAAAACCTACTTTATAGTGTTTACTTAGCAGAATTTTCATGCACTGTACCTGGAAATTACGAAATGTACTTTGTGTGTTTCCAAAGGGTTGTGAAGGCTCAGGAAGAAGTTTACCAGATTATGGAAAGAGAGCAGAAAGTGTTTCTCCTCTCTAGGCTTTTATATGGGCTGGTACAGATCAGAAACACATCAGCCAGGACAGGGAAGGGAAAAGTAAAGTTACAGGAGCTCTCCAAGAAACGTTAAAGTATAGAGTGGGAAAATGAACTGCCAGCTCCAGAACGGCATAGGATTTTACAGTGGCAAACTCAGTTTAACAACACTAAGGACATCAATGTTTTTGCTGTTTTACAAAAGAAAAACATGTAAATTTCTGCTACAGAAATGAGACGTCAGCAAAGCTCAGTACTGATGTGACATGGTGGGGCCCTGGGAATCTGGTGTTCACAGCAATCCCATGATCAGCTGGCTTCTGATCATTCCAAGTGATCGGCACTGTCCTCACTGGCTGTGCACAGCTCCATCCCAGAGGCACAGACACGCTCTGGGATCTCCTGGTCTTGCAGTAAACACCCACTGGAAATAGGCAAGGAGTCCTTACTGTGGCAAAGTTATCTCTTCAGACTCTCATCAAACACAAGCAGCTGTCCTTGTACTTACACGTGGCCAGTTATATTCCATGGAGATTCTAAGGTTGTCTCCCAAAGTTTTGAAAACACACAACAATTACATTTTTTGTATAGAAAGGTTACAGACTAATCTAATAATGGGAGCAGAGGAAACAGGGATCCTACAGGCTCATCTGTAATTTCCTAAGCCAGTTCTGGCAAGACAAAACTTTTGTAATATAAACCACTCTGAGAGGGCTAGTCCTCACAGAATTCCTTTATTTTACTAGAGGTAAGTTTGCCACTGTTCTCACAGTGAGTTTAAGCAAATTCTGTAAAAGCCAACTCCTAGGTAAAATTCTTAGACTTCCTATTCCCATAGACCAAGACAAGAAAGGGACTGTAAGACTTGATGTCACATCCAAGTAAGCAGAGAAACAGTATTTGCTTGCCAGAAGCTATTCATATTGCAAACTCTTTATAATTCTTTTTCTTCTCCAGACTTCTCTGGCAGCAGCAGCCACTGCAGAAAAGCACATGGGAGAAGCAGGTGATTCCAGCAACTTGCCTTTCCTAGCACACTATCTGCCATGGGCCTGAATCTGCTCAGTCTTTGCTCTGGAATCTACAGCGTTACTGGTGCTAATAATTAGTTGCTGTAATTTTAATAAAATATTAGTAGTGTAAATAATTAAATCTGCATGAAAACATGCATGAAATCAGGAGACCAGGCAACAAAAAGAAAATAGCTTCTAAAACTTAACATCAAATTGATTAAATTTTAAGGCCTGTATTTCTGCTTCCCATGGGGGCTGGTATTGGAGAGTGAGGGTAGAGCCAGCTAGATGTTATTGTGTTTCTATGGCAACAGGGAGTTCAAGTAGCCTCTGCTATTCCCTGTGATTGGTAAAATCACTACACAGTGTATAAAGTGGCCAAGAGAAGCAACAGCCAATAAATGCAGAAAATCCTTAAATCAGAGACACACAAATAAGAGATGGAAACAACCTGTTAGACCATCTTGCTTATTCCCTGAGGCCCTAAGCAGTATTATTAACAGTCTCAAGAACCTTGAAAACCTCTAAAAATTCCATCCAAGACACATGTAAAAATTTACTGAAAGGGAGAGCAATATCTCAGGAAGTTATAAAAATCTTCCTAATCTGCTTTCAGTAGGTGTGTGCACACTGTACTGAGCACACTGAGATATCAGGTTCTCCAGCATTTGAAAAATGGGATGCAGGGGAGAGGTTTCATGGCATTACTCACCATAACACAAGTACTTTTGCCAAAGACAAAACATTCTATAAAAACATCCTGCCAGCTGTATCCCTCCAAATTTTCCCCTCCTTGCCATGGAACAGATTTCTGTACCCTGAAAACAGAAGAATTATTTTACCTGTCCATTTCAGACGGTAGCTACAGGTGTCCCATTGGTAAGCTGCAGAATAAACTTAAAATAGAAGGAAGATATTTTAGATAAGCTTTTGTGTGACAGTTATAGCTCCCCCCCTTGTCTTTGGCAGTGAGGGCAAAGAGGGGGATTAGAATGAGTCAAAATTTGTGAGCCTCTGTCAGGAAGACAGACGGGATACCCACTCATGCCAAAGCATCCTAAGGTGTCAGACTGCAAAAGCACACACATTCCACTCAAAAAAAAAAATCATATGTTTTATTCAGGTGGTACAAGACTGAAGAAATGTACCTAGTCTTGTTCTCAGTATTGCAAAGCACTTGAAGACATACTGGTGGAAGCCAGTGCCCTCCTACCCAGAATGATTTACACTTACCAGCCCAAATACTGCTCTTACATAAAACTGTGCTGCTCCAGAGTAATTTACTAAAGTGAATAGCACTAATATAGGTTTGCTCAGGTTAAAGGAAGATGTATCTTTTCCACAGGGATTATATGTCTTCAGGCAGAGCTATGACTACAGGTATGATTTCAGCAGCAGCACAGATATGTCCTAAAGGAATATAGGTATATCTGGAAATATAGATATATCCTAAAGGACTTTTATCTTCACCTTGATATTGGCTTATTGCTGTACTACGTAACATAGTGACCCAGGCAGCTACACTTTTTCTATAGCTACATATCTACTGTAATGGGGCATATGTCACCAAATGTGTGAGAAGAGGCTAAATATTGGAAAGATGAGGTAAGGGCAGGATTGTTTCTCCTTGCCATGCTTACCTGTCAGGCCCAGCCTCTCCTGAACTGCTAGAGCTCAGCGATGAGCCAGAGCAGCACCAGGCTCATACCATTTTCCAGTGGTCTGCACCTCCCCAATGTTGACTTGGATATACCCCTTCTCTCCTGACAAGGGCTAGCAAGGAAAAAGCAACTCATCACTTGGAGCAGAAGCTGCCAAGGGAGTTCTTCTGTAGCTGCTGATCAAAGCTATTTAATCTGTCAGCAATTGGGTGAGGAGGAGGAGTAACGCTCAGCAGCTGACACAGAAGTGCTGGCATCTTTGCACATGCTTTATTTTCTTGCAACTATCTATGGATCACACTTGGGTTCTCAAGAAAAGAAGATGCTGCATCTCATATTTTTATTTCCACATTTTATCCCATCTGCTGTTCTTTCCAAGTGTGGGACCCTGATTATGTTAATATTCAGAGCAGTCTCCTCTTTTGATAAAGAGATGTGGACTTTGAGGCTAGCACAGCCTGGGATCCCATTACCAGGCCAGTTGCATTCCCAGTGGAAATGGGTCTTATTTTGTTTACAGATAAAAGATTAAAAAGTGGTATCATCTATTACCCCAAGGGTATTGTTTACATTAATTTATCAACTACTTCCAAGGAGCTACAGAGTTCAAGAGCATTACTGAACAGTGAGAACCCGTCCTGGATTGAGTTACTGACAGAATTACAGCTGACACTAAGAACTGCTTGAAATGTCTTGAGGGGAACTGCAGACAATGGGCTGTATTATTTAGCAGAATAAAGGTGAAGATACAGGGGATACTTAAGACCAAGCAGGCAGTGTCAGTGAGTCTACCACAAGCATTGGTTCTGGTTATACTAGCAGGAATCCCAAATCAAGGAAAGGAGATATTAAACTCAAAGTAAGCCACTTTGCTGAAACTTCAGCAATTTTTATTCTTTCTTCTTCAACATGTAGCCACATATTGGACTGTCAGACATACTCTTTGCTCACTGTTTTATTGATACCTTCCTTATAATCATTAGTGCAAAAGATGAAGAAGCATTTGAGTTAACAAATAAAACCATAATATATTTTTGGTATTTCACAGGCAGAAAATGAGAATATTTGCTTGACATTATTCTCTAGAGTCCTTATAACTAACTAAAGAAACCAAGCATGTAATGCAAAGAAGAAATTAAAATGTTCAGTTCAGGTTCTGATGCTTATTTACTATTGGGATACTTTACAATTCTCCCATTCCAAGCAGAGATGGTGAAATTCCTTTCCAAGACAGATGCAATATTTCCTTGACAAGTATCAAGTGGAGGCAGCACTCTGTTATCAATAGTGCTGAATGAATCTCCTTGTCTGTAATTAACTAATAAAGCAGAAGAGTCTTATGCTCTGCTAGTGGGAGAGCTTTATTGCATTGTGGGTAGTGACAGCGGGCAGAGTTTTCCCATTTCACACATACTTGTAGCTCTTGGCTTGATATTTCTGCACTTGGCCAGTTTGTGGAACACTATATGAAATTTAGTCAGATGAGTTTCTTTTACTGCTTCTGTATCAGGGTAGTTCTTAGCCTCTTGAGAAAATCTACAGAGAACAATAAAGCCAGATTGTCCAACCAAGCTCAGTAATCGGGTCAAAGCACTATTAGGGGGTTCAAAATAATTTTTCACTTAGTGTTCTTTATGAGTAGTTGCTCTCTACACCATGAGGTAGCTCCTGCCTCCCTGCACCTTTCTGGGACTGGGGAGTGCAGGCGCTTCCCCAGGAGCTGCTCGAGTCCTTGCTTCCTGCACACCACCAGCCTGTGCTGGTTCTGCTTTGGGAGAGCCTAGGGGTTTTCAGAAAAGTGAGAAGATATTTTACTCCCCCTGCTTATTGACACAATTATTTGACTGGGCCATCCTGCTGAGATCAATCTCTCCTTTACTGGTATGGTGCATCTATTCAAAGCTCAGTTACATGGAGGAGAGCTGGGCTGACTGCTCAGATCTGTGCTGCTATTGTGGTGCTGGCTACCCCCTGCCATACCCACAGAAACCCTTCCAGATTCAGTGCACACGTTCCTGCATGCCATCTGATCCAAATTAAAGCTGGCCTGCACTGGGTTCCTAGCTCAGCACTGAATTCCAGCTGCGGTAAGCCACTAACGCTATTACACTTAGTCTCTAATTTGAATGTATTTTACATTTCAATATATTATGTCTGAACGTTAAAAATGTCCACAAGAGGTGGACTTTCCCTGCTCCATCAAGTCAATCTGCAGTGCAGTCAGCCTACAGAAAGTCAAGATTTGATGCAATTTGTCTTCTCTGCTGCCAAGGCTGAGGAAGCAGAATCCCAGCCAGAGGGTCAGGTGGCCACAGACATGGGAACTGTCTGCTACCAGGGACACAGCCCTTCAGTGATGCTGCTGAGATCCACTGGGCTGTGTTCTGGGTTGGGCTCCACCTCCAACCCACCAGGATGTGGTTGTTCATAAGTCAAAGACTCAGCAGCTTATGGTGGCTTTTTGAATTGTGAAAAAGTTTAAAGCTCTGAGGAAACACCTGGCTTGGCTGATTTACAGATGAAAACTGATTGCCAGTGTGGCTTTTTAAAAGCAAATTCTACACAACAGTACATGCCCTTGGTCTGACAGCTTCAGGTTAGATTTTAAGAGCTTAATACCTGTGCACTGCTCCAACGGGATGCTCTAGACACCAAGTGTAGGTAAGAGAGAGTTGAACTAACACGCACACCCCCAGGTGTATCTGTGGGCAGCATGTCAGGAGTGGCTGCACAGCTTTCTCCAGTGCTGCACTCTCCCCGCTGCCCAGAGCACAAAGTTGATAGCAGCCTGTGGTACAGATTAGCTCCTAAAAGAATAGCTTCACAAGAAGCCTGCAGTGCTGGATGAAATTGGGATGGAAAGACAATCCGTACCTGGACAGCTTTTCATTCAGGTCAAAAAAATATTAATGAGAAAGGAAGTTTGAAAACAAGGTCAAGAGGGACAAGAGAAACAAATGCTCATCTTCATAGAAGCCAAGAGCAACTTCAGCTTAGAAATTCAGAATTTGTCTTGGATTATAATTGTTTTTATCAAAAGAAAACAATGAACTTAAGAGAACACAAGCTGGCTGTTAGTTGCACCATGCTTATTTTCAGTTTTCCTTTCAGTTGTCCCCTATGCCCTCATTTAGTAGAAACCTGGTATTCTAGGCAAGGAAAATATCTGTTTAGTTGAATTTCTCCCCATCCACAGTAAGGAACTGTACTCTGGCTCCAGTTAGATCTGGAGCTGAACTGCTGAGAGTAGTACTGACAGCAAATTCAGAGCCCTAATGTCCCCAGAACATTTCTTGTCTCACCCAGAACTAAGGTGGATTCACTGTGAAAACTCTGCAAGAAAAGGTGTATTAGGAATTCTGGGAAACCCTGAAATAGAAGGAACAAGTGGTACACAGGAACATCACATTTAGTTTTTGTAAGTTCAGAGTGGCTTGTTAAAAATATCCCTGTAGACTTAGAACTCAGAGATAGTATCAGCAGTGTGTGCATTTTCAAGAAAACGTGATTCAAGTTAGAAATGTGGCAGGTGCCAAGAAGTAGCAAAGGCCAACTGCTTGCAAGGGGTGGGGACAAAGTGTGACAGTATGACTGTAAAGGGACCTTTTTAGCTATAGCCTTTTCTGGAGTGTCTGAACAAGGTGGGCAGAGCAGGACAAACCCAGGGATGGCAGCTGGTATCAGCTCAGAGCCCAGATCATCCAGCAAGTCTGTGGCTATGAGGCAGGTCCAGGGTCAAGACACAATCAATCCACAGGTCAGGGTCAGGTCCAGTGCAGGTAACTAGCAGCAGAGACATGCTTTCATCGGCATTTGCAAATTTCATAGTACAAGATACTTTCCATATTAGTTACATTAGTTTTAGGAAAATAAAAAAAGGGGGGAAATATCACCCCCCAAATGAACCGGTTGTATTTCAAAAAATTAAACACAGCATAAATAAGTAATAAAGAATAAAAAAACATGCGGTGATCATCCTGCNCAGGGTGAAGGTCAGGAGAATGGTTGGCATAAACTGCATGTAAAATGCCAAGACAGTGGCCAGATCCTGCAAATCTTGGAGGGATGAGTACAATGATGGCATCTCAGAGAGAATCCTTCTTTCCACTTCTCCTCAACTGTGCCCTGTAGGGACCAGCTTTTCCAGAGCTGGAGGAGGATGAAATGACTCCTTTCCAGCACAAGGACCTCACTGAGCACTGTAGTTCAGTGCAATGCTAAGCCTGCTGTGCACATGGCTGACCAGTCCCAGACCAACTCACGTCTTCCCAGTCTCTGGACTACCCTGACACTGACCATTTGCAGCATCACTTGTGCAAAAACAGGAGGAGCGAGTACTCCCTCCCTGTGCAGCCCCCCTGAGAGAGCCCAGGCAAAGCCCCTGGATCTGCTTACTGAAGAGGTGTGAAGTCAAGCACAGGAGCTGCCCATCCAGCCAGATACCTTCTCCAATAACCTGCTCAGTGGAGAAAGCACCCAGGTTCAATGCCAGCTCATTTGAGTTTGCAGGTGATTTGATCTCTATTTCAAAAAGAAATGACAGCTATTTTGTTCCTTCACTCCAGCTGAATACTGTGGCTTTACGCTCAGCAGATGTGCTGGAGGGAAGATAATTTTCCATGACAGCAGAAGAACTACAAAACTACAGAAACTCTCTCCTGCCAAGCAGCTCACCACTAACACTGAACAGTCTCCAGAAGAGGGAAGCCAGCACTGAGAGGGGGTGTACATGGCAGTGGCAGCAGCAGCTGCTGCTTCTGCTTGTCCCAAACTGAGACTCACAATGTTGATGCACGTTTTACAAGAGCAATCTGAGGGATAGAGAGAGTGGTGTAAGGTAAGAAATAAGGGGTTAGGACAAGGTTCTGGTTTCTGTAACTGTAAGTAAGCAACTTATAAAAATAATAGGAATTTTGAATGTTTCAAGAGATGAAATTAAAGCCATAATATTTTAATAATAACAATGGAGTTGTTTAAATTTTACTTTAAAACTATAATGAAATTTCTGCAATGGGTAGCTTCTGTTGTATGTCTGCAAATTATTTGCATTGATCTGCTAATAATAGGATATGGAATGCTTTTCATCACCAGAGAAGCTGTAGTTATTAGTCGGCCTTAAGGCTGTTGGTTCAGTTCATTATTCTCAATTATGCTAATGGAAAAGCTGGGGTGGAGAAAAGAGGCTGGTGATTTTCCTTCAATTGCTAGAACCCAGGAGCACTAGGTACCTCCCCAGGTTTTTGCTCTTACCAGCTGTTTTTGTCCAGTTGGTCAGAATGTCCTGGATCCATGGACAGGAAGTATGGATGCTTGCTTTTTAAAAAAGGTAAAATACGTTCTCAAGCAAGGCAGCCACAATCATCCTTAGCAGCACCCCCACCTCACCTGCTCTTCTTCTAAGCTACACTGTGGAACTTATCTAGGAAGGAGCTGAAACGAAAATATTTAAGTGAGAGAACATTAGTTTTCCTAAAATCTTCCCTGTTTCTAGGCAAAATTCTTTTGATGGAACAATGAACAATGTTCAGGTGTCGTGGGGCCAGGAATAAATGAGCACTCAGGCAGGTAGTCAGCAGTTCTGAGCTTCATTCACAGTTGGTCACTAGGAAAGGTTCAGGATTTGGCTCACCTTGTGCCATGAGTCAAGCCTCAGGACACAGCAAGCAGTGACAGGTGACAGTACATGACATGCAAAAAGACATCACACTGAATTCTGTGGGTCACTTGCAACTGGACAAATTATGTCACAAGCTGGATTCAGTCTACTGAATAATAACAATATCCTTTCACCATTGGGCAAGGGGCAGACAACAACATAATTCAAAGCAGTCAATAAAAAACACAGGCAAATAAATAATTTTATTGTGTTGCATTTCTATCGGCAGGTTACAAGCAAGGCACTTCAAGATTTAAAATGGATCAGAAAAAATGACAAAACCCAAAATAACAGAGAGAAATACATAAGTTTAGGCAGTGATGCAGAAGAAAGTATGCTGTGGTGTGTAAAATGTCTCTCTGCATATCAGAGACACCTCTGGGATGTCAGCTCCCTACAACAAGCACAAACTGCAGTGAGAATGGTTAGGGGTAAGATGGCACCCATGGGACAAAGGCTAAGGTGAAGGGGGATAACAGACCCAACTGAACTGGAAGAAACTGCTCTTCTCTACCAACAGTTTCAACAGCCAAAATCTCTTTCAGTAAGAGTATTTTTGTGTATATATATATGTACACACACACATATACACTTCATGTATTCCCACATTAGGACCTAATCTTCCCCTACAGTTTCCTGCTTAGAGCTGTTCCTATTTGCATAACTTAAATTAGGACAGTGGAGTCTTTTGTGTGCCTTTTTTTTCTTTCTTTCTTTCTTTTTTTTTTTTTTTACTCAAGGCAGGGGCACCACCTAACGGCCACTGGATCCCCGGCTTCTCTTCCCTGCAGCTGGCAAGTTCTACCAACACTGAAACTACAGCTAGCAGCGTAAAAAATCCAACCGTTCTACTGAGTTTGAACTACCAATTACTAATCCTGAAAACTGGCAGTACTGATAAGGGCACCTTATGTTCCACATATATGCCCATCCCTGCACTCTCAGCCCGTATGCACAACTGATCTTCAGAAAGAAAATAAAGCCTCCCTGAGTCATGAGTCCCTGATAGTATCTGGCTCTGGCTCTAAGGGCTGGGCTAGCACAGCAACTGGAGAGCAGTAATCCCATGACCAGACAGCACTCTGTCCTAAACGTTTTCAGCCCTTCTGCTTTTATGGTTGTGCACCTGTAACACCCTGAGAACGCAGGTCAAGGACTCCCTTATCATTCTGATTGTTCACAGTATCTGTGATGTCCCTTGCAGACAGTGCATGGCAAGGACAGGGAGAGAAGAGCCCTTTTTGTGCTGTTCTGAAATCCAAATACCTGTAGTTTATGTGTTTGGAGGAGTTGAATAACTATAACTATAATTTATTCAGATAAGTATAATGCAAATCACAATACTCACCAGCAGAATCTGTTACAAACACAGGGAGAGTGTGAAGTTAGGAGAGACAGTCTAAAAAGCATGTTCTTGTAACACATCGAGGAAGAAATTTATTCTATGCACTCTTCCCTTCAGCTTTAGGTAAACCACTGGTTTACAGCATGCTCTTGGGAAATTCAGAGATTACTCCATTTTCTATGTATGTTGGTAAGGCACAATTCAATTCCTGCAGCTTTGCTAGCTTGCTATACACACCTGTACAGAAAAGTTTGTCCCAATTTAAAGTGCGCTTTAGGAACTACAGGGAAACTTACACAATTAACCTAACGATTACATCAGTAAAATCACATGAGAAAAAGGGCACCATGAAAGACTTTAGGACTACATTTTAGGACTTGGGAAGGAACACGCTTTCTGAATAATTTCTCACAATAACTCAGCAAAACTTAAGAAAAGTAATACTTCTTCTCCTTATGCTAACAGGGCAAGTCTAACTCTGGGCAAAATTTGAACTTGTGTAAATGCCACCTGTACAGCTGGAGGGAATTCTTCACCTGTACCAAAATGCTTCTTACACAATAGTCTTTTACCATCTATATGCCTAGACCTGCTTTAGCTTGTCATCTTTGCATAGTCATTGTTCTCCAGTTAACTTGGGTTGTGGACAGCTTCTATCAGGATCGTTAACTCCTGCATGAATCTCTCTAAATGTTTGATCATTTTCTAACGATTTCAGTGGCTCTCTAAAAAGCAATCCCCCCATCAATCTCACTTATTAAGCATGATATACCAAGGAAGTACTTTCATTTTAACATAGTCTGAAATTCATAACAAAACTTTCAATTTTCTTTTTCTTATAAATATGACAAAGACTAGTTAATCTCTGAGTATTATGCAAAAACAGGTGGGAAGTTTCTGTGGCTTTCTTCTTTGTTTTCAGAGATCTACTGTCAACCAAAAGTAAAAAAAAAAAAAAGTCATAATTATTCCAGCAAGCAAGGGCATCTTGAGGACAGAACAAGTGCCAGAGATACTACCACTAAGCATGTCTGAGCTGCTTGCTTTCTCACAAAACCTCCTTAGTAGCCAGATGAAGATAATTACTGCCCAAGCATGATGCAAGTACAGTGTACCTCTTCTACCTTTTGAAGAATGCCTGGCTTTGTTTGTCAGATCTGGCAAACAGGGACCTTACCTGATTTTAGCCTTAATAAAGTAGAGGGGTGGGCAAATTGCTCTCTTTTTGGAAGAGGATATGGAGAACCTTGACTGATATGACCTTCATTATAATGCTTTTTTTAATAGCTTTATGTTAAAAAAACAGTTTGGACATAATTAATTATTTTTACTGCCAATAGCATGTAAAATCTGCATGTGTCCTACATGCACTGCAGCAGCAGGCAACACTCTGCACTGCTGCAGGAATCAACTCAGGTTAGGTCACAGCAGGTCAGTAAATAATCCCCAAAGCACTGAATATTTCAAAGGGTAATTTGCTGGTCAATGAATGTCAGACCTTTGTCATTCCACAAATTATGTCTCCAAATGATCAATAACTTGCATTAAGCAATGTATTTTACAGTTTCTTCATTGCCTGTCTGTCCCACATGAGTATGGATTTGAGGCAGGTAATTGTATGTGCTCCGATAATTTTGATCATTTGCATAATAAGGAAGCCAAGCTGAGTATACTCACTTGCACTGAGAACAATGTGTAAGTGTCTTACCCAGAGATGCAGTGGGATAGCATCTCATGAACGCAGAGGCTCCCAGAGTTTGAGATTGCTGTGTCTGGTTCATTTGGAACACTTTGTTCTACATAAGCTTCAATTTTATTTCCTGACTTGTTTTGAAAACAAGTGGATCATGAACTGCAACTGCCTGACTTCTACAGACTGTACAATGGGTTCTGTCAGCTACTTAAGTGAGCTGAATCTGAATTTTGAAGGTATTTTCATCTAGATATACTAACATTATTTTGACTTCCTATGAAGATTTTACTGAGCATACTCAATGATATGTAAAAGTATCTTTTAATTAATCTTCTTTATATTGGTCCTTTAACTTTTTGAAGTGGTCATGTTATTTTTCTGTGCTTTATTCCAAGTAAATCTACCTCCAACAAGTAGCTGCAAGGTCAGGGATATTGATATACAGACAAGGAATAGGCAAGCCATGAAAAGAGAAGCTTATTGACATCATTTCCACCTCAAGCAGAATGAGGATGTCAGCCTCAGTGTCCCCTGTGGCCCAGAACAAAGCCCAGGTCCTTTCAGTCCAAGAGTCAACAGCTCTGCTGGGCAGTTACACCTGGGCAAGGCAGACCTAACATGCTTGAAGTAGAGTTTCCTCACCCCAGAAACACTGACTGTCCTCCTAGGCAGCACAAAGTCACTTCATGGGCAATAAGGATCCTTTTTTTCTGAGGTTTGTTAATAGACTCCACAAAGCATAGCAGATAGTTCTGGGTTCTTTTTTGTAGTGCTGATTTTACGTTCCCATTGCTATTATAAAACATTGAAATCTAGAGGAAACTAATATATCCATTTATTTAACCTAGAAAACTGATGAGCAGACTACCTAAGGTTACTGTACCTTCTTCAAAGATTAAACATCATTTGGAAGTCAAAGGGCAACTATTTATCGGCTACAATGTCTTTAATTCAGAGCCTTGAGCAGGATTAAATTTCTCATGGGTATTTGTGCTAATTTCAAAGGCTTGACTGACAGTGTCTGAAAACAAAATTATAGAGGGATGGATTTAAACAGAATGTTTTTCTTTCCAGAATCCAAAGTGGCCTTATTTTCCAGTTGCTGGACTGAAAAATACTTCCATGTCCTTGGAGGATCAGGGGCTATCAAAACAGACAAAAGGAAGATGTGTGATTTAGTGGCATCACAGTTCACATGGTTTATATTTCTACTAAGCTCCCTGTGCTGTTTCACAGACCGTGTGGCTTGGGATTGCTTTCAGACACAAAACTATGCATGGAAGTACAAATTTAGATACAACCTAAGATACATCCACAGATATTTGGTGCTGCTGAACAATCTGTATTGAATCAAACCTGCTTATATTAAAGTATTAAATACATGTTGTCTTTAGAAATTTTCAAAGGCATCTTTGGGAAATTGTTATGTGGAAAATGTAAGTAATTGCTTTAGACCAAATGGACAGTATGCCATCTGAACAAACAGAGCCTGCAGAGTATCTTGCAGAGTGAAGGGTTATTTCACTTGTAATTACTACAGCAGCAACATTGGATCTTAATACTGTAGCACATACTGACAACAAAACATATTTTTTCAGTTTCTTCTTGATTAAAACAACCATTTTTGCATTTATTCAGTTATCCCAATGCACTGTGAAAGAAAAGAATATGGAACAGAAAGGTCTGAGATAACTCTGGGAGTAGGAGAAAGTGGAGAGGATCTATTGAATGCTGAGAAAGTGCTGCATTTCTTACATGATAAATTATCTGGGGTGAGTTGGAAGTCTCAGTTGCTATGTCTTGTAAAAATTGTAGGTTCACCCTGGTAGCAGGTCAGTCCCACACAGACACTCACTCACACCTCTCCCCCAGAGCAGGATGGGGAACATAAGGGAATTGACAGGTCAGAAGTAGGAAGACTTGTTAGTTGAGATAGAGACAGTTTAACAGCAAAAGCTTTGCATACAAGCAAAGCAAAACAAGAAATTAATTGGAGACTCCTACAGGTAGGCAGGTGTTCAGCCATGGCCAGGACAGCAGAGCTCCAGCACATGCAAGATGACTCAGGTAGAAAAATCACCCCAAATATCCTCTCCTTCCTCTCTTCCCCCAGCTTCTGTTGCTGGTCATGATGTGATATGATGTGGCATACCCATCACTGGCCAGTTGGGGTCAGCTGTGCCAGCTGTGTCCTCTCCCAGCTTCTGGTGTCCCCAGCCCCTGGCTGCTGGGTTAGTATAAACCCTGCTCACCAATAACTGCAACACCAGGCTGTTATTAAGACTGCTTTGGTCACATTCAGATCACAGGAGCATACCAGCTACTTGGTAGAAAAATAATGTTATCCCACTCAAAACCAGTAAAATGAAGAATCTATAAAATTTGTTGGCCAACCATATGTAGTCAGAGTGAATGCTAGGAGAAAATAGGGATTTGTGAGAGAAAAGAAGCATTTTGAAATTAACGAACCTCCTTCTTGAGAACCTGCAGTGAACAAGAAGATCCAGCTTTCAGCCTTGCAATGGGCATCTGAGAGGGAAGCATTAAAAAATCTTTGGCTGGATTTGAGTCATTCTTCCAGGGAACAGTAATCGGTGCTGTGATTGTAAATTAATGACCAGCTAAAGGATTTGGCTTAGGACATGAACTGTAGCAAGTTATTAATTCCGTAAGTCCCTGAGCCAATGTCATGACTACTATGACCATTTGAGGGTTTCCATTCTGTTAGGAGTCAGGCTCACCCAGCTCTATTGGCAGTGTCACTTGCCAGAAAAGGCAGAGCTCATGGATAGATGTGTGCATTACTGACACAGGCATCCTGCCCAGTGCATTCCTTCAGGTCATGCCACTTCCACAAATTCTTTGCACAACCTCTGACCTGATCCACTGCCAAAATCCTGGTCAGAGGGAGCTTATGTCATTTTTCCGTACAGTACTCATTACCTACAGAGACATAACTCTACAGCAGTAGGTCAAGCAACATGTATAGCAAACAGTGCTCCAGCACTGTGAGCCTTTTCCATGAGTCTTTTGTCTGGACTGTGAGCTCCTTGGAGCCCATATCCTCAGTAGAAGCAGACGAGACAGAAGTCAGTCACTGGAGTTACTCAGGTTTTCTTTTCATTGTTAAGAAATCTGCTTTGGTGCTTTTCAGTCCCTTGCAAATTTCAGAATTCAGGGACACACAGTTTAAAAGGCAGAAAACTGAGGCTGCACCTCTTCAGTTTTGCACAAGAGATGCTAAAAGTGTGTGACTAGTCAGAGCTAAAGAGAAGGTCTGTGCTGATGCTAATTCCTCCTCCTGAACAGTTCTGATCATAACTGCAGAATTTAACATGCCTTGTAGGATGCCAGACCACAATATTCACATTTGAACTCTACCAGCACCCCCCTCTATCTGCCCTCTGCTCTACGTAGGGCACTGCTGGCTGTCACAAGGCTTTGTCATGCATAGCCATACACCTGCAACCTGCACAAAGACAAAGCAACAGGGAATGGAATTGTAAAACAAGAAGTAGGATTCTTGGAGAAATAGGCAATTGCAGGGTTTCTTTACAGTACCTGCAGCGTCCCTGTTCCTCATTCCTTGGCCATGGTGTCAGCCACCCCAAGAGCATCCTCTGCTGTGCTCCATACTAGCACCTCTGAAATGATGTGTCTGGAGAACTGCACACTGGTTCAGATCACTCCAAAGGCCCCTCAGTGGTTAGTGCTGTGGGACATTAGTTCTGGATGACTAATTATTTGGTTTAAAAACAGGTCTTTTGTTTCTTGGGCTATAAAGACAACATGACCACTTTCTGTACTTTTGACCCCAGGAAAAGAAAAGCCACAGATAATAGAATTAAACCCTCATTTCACTTGAGATAATATTTGTATTAGCTCCCTTAGTAAAATGTCATGTACACTGCCAAGTCTGCAGGTTATCACTTCCACAGTTTGAGTGTTTAGAGACGGGGCTTGGAAATAGGGCGTATTTGGGGGAAAGCTCTGAGAATTATAAGACCTGTAACTGTAGAACATTTTTCCTACTTGGTCTGAGATTTCCTTCAAGACTTCAGCGCAGACAGAATAATGGTTAGGATATTTTTTATTGGCCCAACACTGAAACATTATATAAGGTTTCAAGGCCACACTGATGATTTTCACCCTTTTTTTAATGCTCTCTGTAGACTTTGCAGGGAAAGGAATCAACACATTCAACTGTGATTCCAATTGTGCTCCTCTTTTAAGGAATTATTTTAAAATTTTAAGCACCATGAAGCAAGAGTGAAAGTTCTCCCCATCTCAGAGCTTTTTCCTTATAATTCTGAAATCACAGCAACAATAATAAAGCTTCTTGGCCAAGTGTTAGTTTGAGAAATTTTATTCCATTCCAGGGGAGAAATGACCACTCCCTCCCTTTTCCTGCTTCAGTCATGTTGTGTTTGGATACCCAAATGGTTTCAGGTAAGATTGGATTTTTCCAAAGCATGGGAGCTAGTTCTTCCACTGCCTTCTCCTTTCCCCAGTATGTTATCTTTTTTGCTTTACCAGAATAATAGGCTGTGCACCACTTCAAACCTGGAACACAGCCCACCTCTGCACCCCAAGAGCAAGCACTAGATAGAAGAGTCTGTGGTCTGGAAGGACAGCTATACAATACACCATTTTTAAGGTTACTTAGTATACACTGGGCTATAATACAACAGCAGCAACAAAAACAACAGTCTCTTACTTAAAGGAAAAGCATAAAGATAATTCGAACAGAAATCTTCAAAAAAAATTTAAAACCAATAAAACTTTCCACAACAGTTTAAACAGATTATTTTTAAAATAATATTATTAGTAAAGCCTTTAAAATTCCATATGAGAAGGATTATTCAGCCAAAATCCCAGAGAGCCGTTGTAGATAATTTCTAGTTGTCTTACTGTTCAAGCAGAGTTTTTCCCAAGAATTTCCACTACTCATCCTCTGTTTCCAAGAGAAAAATGAATGAATGATGGGTCTTCAGGTGGTTTTTTTTGGTATTCCAAATACTTAATATTGAGCAATACACAGGATCCAGAAAAAAAGACATCTTTCACGTCTCCTTTTTCAGCTTTAAAAATGCTACAGAGGATACAAACACTATTTCTTCTCTTTAGCAGGTCACTTGTAATAGACAAGCTGCTTGTGATGCATTCCATGCTGGGACCAGCTATAAGCCATGCATCTGCTGAATTTAGGAATAAAGAGCTGGTCCATAAAATGTGGAATCAGAGGATTGGCCTCAGGGGCATAATGGTGCATTACTGCTGTAAGATCAGACTGTTTCACTGGAAGATATATATTGTTACAGGAAAAGGGGTTCCATGCTTTTTGATTCTGTCATTATTTATTGTTGCCATTGCTCATTTTCTGAGATGCTGGATCACACAGCACAGAAAACTCACACACAGAGTGCTCTGCAGCTTGCACTGGAGCTCACGTTATTTGCCATGGCAGGGGCATTTTTTCTCATTATAGTAAGATGTGTGCAAGAACTTTAAAGCTACTGCTCATGCATGTAGTCTAGGAATAGCTAGACTCCTTTACTTCCTGAGAAGGTCACAAACAGGCATTGCTCCTTGCTATCTCTCTACTGCACAGCTTGATGAAGACAATCAGGATGAAGAGAGGGGAAGCATGAGCAGGACTCTGACTGACCTTCCAAAACAGACAACCTCATTTAACATTAGTCTTAGACACAGTTCCAGCTCTCACCACTTTTTGATATCAAGAAAATATTGCCCTCCAGTGCGCAGCCCCCTGTTGGAAAGGCTGTAGCTGGCTTGAATATGCTCATCTAGAATATGTTTGGGTATTTTTTCTGTACAAAACACAGAAACAGTGGCCGCATGCACACTGGAGAGTCAAGGGTGGACCTTATTGCTGGTAAATGGTCCCTATGGGTTTCAATTGGCTGGTGACAGATAAGACCAGTCTCACTTGAAGCTGATATGACTAGAAGCACCATGAACTTTGCTCTACCTCTGCTATTTTTTGGCTTCTCAGAAGGTCCACTGATGGGTCAAGGTGGGGATTTCTGAGTATGAATTAATAGTTTGTGTCACTGCCCAGAGATTATTTTGGGAGTTACAAACTATGCCAGAAAAATCTGGCAGGAAATATACAGGATAGGATTACTAGATAATAGCTAAGTCTAAGACACAGGTTTCTTTAGTCCTTTTTTAGCATTGGCTGAATACTCCCAATTTTAATGTTTCTATCAGGAGAAACCCTGCCACTCCTACCCTGCATCCCAAGTCCTTAGAATATAGAGGTGTCAGTACAGTTTATTCTATTTTACATAGACTCAGTTGCATTCAGTTGTGTTTCCTAAACCCTAGCAAAGCTAGGACTGTCACTGCAGAAAAAGGTGCCTGACCAGGATGGTGTCTCTGGAGGCACTGAGCCTGCAAATCGGGCAGTGGTGGCAGTGCTCTCACCTACTGTCATCACTGCACACCTGCACTACTGCCCCACAAGTGGGCAGCAGGTGTAGCCCTTCACCCTCTCCAGGCACAGCACCGAGTCCTGCCAGAAACAACAGCAGACTGGCAGGTGAAACTGCAGGCTGTGTGAAATGCCCAGCATACGGGGTGCTTCTGTGCTACACATCTAGTTTGTAAAGATGATACTTTCCTTGTAGAAAGCCTTGCCACTGTCATACAAGGTGTTCTTTATTTCTTCTGGGCAGTTTTTGGCATCTACAAACCGAGTTTCTAGGTAAGATGTGAAAATGAGCTTCATTTCTGTAATTCCAGATCAAGGGCATCCAGAAGATTAATTTAGGAATTTTCTCTACAGGGCTGCTCCTGGAGAGTTCCAAAACAGACCCAGAGACTCTAGTTTGCTCTGATTGTTTAGGTCTCACATTTTTATTTTGGGTCAGGCTGTTAGGAACAAGTGTTTAAAACAGCTTGAATGTGGCCTGTACTGACCCTGTCCATCCCCTGTCAATTTTACCCTGTAGAAGGGGGATTCAGCATCATCCTCCCATAGAGGATAGAGATTTCAGGCTGAAAGTTATTGTTGGAGACTCTGTTAAGGGTTAGAGGCTAAATGGGAATTTGTTTTTTATAAAATAGTTTCTCCTGCACTACTTGTCAAATGTTGACTTCAGGTTCCTATGTTTCCCATATTAAATTGGTGATCTCACATATTCTGCTAAATGTGGTATCTATTCTGCTAGATATGGCATCTTAATATTTCTTTTCAGTTGCATTTACCTTACATTCCTGCTGGAGAAACAACAGCTGAATTTTTATATTGCACTGGAATTTGTTGTGTGTTTTTTGGTAAAAGTTTGTGAACCTCATTTGAAGATATTGGGTATTGTCCAAAACAAATATGGATGGTTGAATATACTGCATGATATTTTACTGAGGCCATGCATTAATATTCTGAGAGGGTAACAGGTTGGTCAAAGCCTTTAATACAAATGCCATACAAGAGGAAATAAAACATAAAAATGGCATGTATATGCTTGATATTAAGCCAGAGTCTCAGCAAGCTGGTCAGAAAATGTAATTACAGCAGGACGTAATTCAGAGAAATTATCTGTACAGTCATGAACTCACCCATAGGCACATATCAGATCAACCAGCCCTAACCCACTCCAAAAATCAGTGCTGAAATGGCCAAGCCCCTTCTGGAATTTAAACAAAGAAACTAATTGCAGAAAGAGAACTACATCCATTTTGCAGGGATGAGTACTAGGTTTTGGGTATTTATATTTTTTGTAAAAAATTTTCTTGGGATGGTTATTCTCTTGAACAGCCAAAACAGACATCCGTCAGACAATGGAATTTGAATCTTCAGAAACAGTTCAGGATCAATCTCCTGTTCATATACAACCTTTAAATACATATACATATAACCTTTAAATTCATATACAACTTTAAATCTGGGTTTTGGGGAAATTGGTTTTGATTTGGGTTTGGGTTGGGGTTTTTTTTGTTTTGTTTTTTTTTTTGTTTGTTTGTTTTTTTCTTTTTTTTTAGTTTGAATTTTACAGCACTGCAAGGAAAAAACCCTCAGTACTGATCCTTTAAGGTTAAGAACTTTGTGCACTTAAATTATACTAACCCAGAAAGTTTGAAATTTATAGTCCCTCTTGAACCTTTCTGCTTCACCAGCTTCCTTGGGAGGACCCTACTACAGGCTGCATGCCAACTGCAGTAAAATTTAAAGAGGTGAGAGAGAAACTTCCCAGAAAATATAAACATTTCATGGAAATGAAATAAGTCTTCCCTTATAGGAACTCACCTCAGCGAGCTTTAGAGAAATGAAAAGGTATTCAGAATTTTAGGTGGATATAAATTGTGGTGGTTTAGATAGGTTTGTTTATGAGCAATGCAGAAGTGCACGTTGTCCTGGGAGACTCTGGGGGCCATCAGTCCCCCTGTCCCGGGGCCAGTGGTGACTGGGGTGGGGGGTTGGTTTGTACTTCCCTCCAGGATGATGGCAGCCCCTCCTCTCTGCTCCCTGGGGACACCCCCTGCCCCCACTGGCTTGAACGCATGACGTCCACACAGTGCCCTGTGCAAGACACAAACATCTCAAGCTCAGAGATGGGAAACTTGGAAAAACAGCAGCAACCAAGGCACTGGAACACACTCTGTTATCATGTTCGAGATCTCTGCTGACACAACACAGAAGACTCACATGGCTGTGAGGAGAAATAAAGTTTGAGCACTAGGAGGGCTGTAAATTCCTCAGCCCCACTTGCTGGGCACTGGCTCCAGAGGCTACTCCTCCTGCAGCTTTCTGTGACCCACGTTTCCCCAGAAATCTCAACACATCCATTGAGGGTCTCAGAAGCTACTGGGAAAATGACATGATGTAGGCAAAAATTGATTTTTCAGAGGGAAACTGTTTTGGCTGGGAAGATGTTGCAAAATTCAGATCCAGTGGTGGCTTGGAAACACCAAGGGGCTGATGCCCACCCTATGCTGCTCTCTGTGAAGGTCCTTTTCATCACCTAAGGAGACACCCGTCAGGCAGATCTAATGTGGCTTGTCTGGCCATTCCTCTCATGTGGCCTTGCATTGAACGAACAGTGACTTCAGCAAAGACCATGGGTGAACACAGCAGAGATGAGAGCTGGCCCACTGCCCCACATGGGTGTTTGCTGATCCCATGTTAATGACATAAAATAAAAACAGGCAAAAAGTCACAAAACCTGGCATTTCCACATGCTGTCACTGATTGGAATGGTTCTGAGATCAGGTTTTCCTTTCCCAGTTGTTTCTCCAGAAATGTATAAACTCAATTCATTTAGAAACTTAAACCCATGCAATATTTGTCCATAAGAAACACTTCTGTGAGTATTTGGCTCAAATTTTTTCAAAAGACTTCTTAATTTTTCTGTTTACATACTGGTCAACCTTAGAGAAACTCTTGCTAAGCAATTGAAAGTGGGTTTCATGTTAACTGACATTACCAAGGGTTTTCAGAAATTTTTTTAAAATGAGTTTCAAGAGACAATAAGAAGCCAGCTTGAAGAAAGTTGTCAAAACATATAAATGGTAAGGGGACAATGTCAGCCTTCTTCATGACAATTTGGGAAATGACCATAGGAAGAATCATCATAGGCCATAAATCTGCATTTTAGCCTTTTATCCAGAAACCCTATCTTTCTAGTCAGCTAACGGCACTTTGACAGGGTGTGCAGCTGAATTTCTGTAGAAGTAGAGTCAGGGAGACTGCAGGAAAATTCAGTAGTTTAGAGGCAAAATTTTCCACACCAATGCTTTTGAAATGGGAGCACTGGTGGTGTATGTCTGCTCTTTCAGAATTATTGTCCAAAATTTATTGTATATATTTTATGAGTGAAGATGAAGCTCAAGTAAGGACATTGTTTTAGCCGAAAGCGGACAGAGTATGGACAGAGGGGTTTGCAATGTTCCCGTGGCCTTTTTCTTTAAAATGTCAGCCCTCGTTGAAGTCACAGTGCTGCCCCAGCCCTCACTGGGGCTCTCCCACTGCCCTGTGTGTCAGCATTGCAAAAGAGGCCAGAGAAGCTGGGCCTCGCTGCTCCTGGTAATGGAGCTGCAGTGTTCTGCAGGCATGCTTGGAAGAGGCAGAAGGATGGCAGCAATTGCAGCTTCACTCTTCTCCATGACATATTACATCCAGAAGAGAAAATATTGCCTTGTTGGGAGCATAAATCAGGGGCTGCTTTCAGCTTTTAAATTGACGCAAAGTTTGTATGAATATAATGATAGCCTCTGATGCAAATAAAACAAGATGTGACAAATACAGAAGGCTGCCACTACTAAGCTAATGTTATAAAACTTCAGTAAGTGACTAGCTGTTGGCAGGATGTTCAAAGAAGATTTTACTCTCCCTGACATTGATATCATGTCTGAGATATCTCTTTTTAAAGCTTTTTGTTGAATTTTATATGCTTTTAAAAACAGTGATTAGTTAAGATTGCCTTGAACTGCATCCTTTAAGCCAAATTTATTGATTGCAAAGTACCAAATAATTTTCTTCAGTCATCAAAAACAAAGGTATGCTCTTTGTGGTATTTGTTTCTTGGCAGTGATGTTGCATTTTCATACAGCAAACATATTCTATTTTCCAGATTCAGACTAATTGAGGTTATTAGCTAATGTCTCTCTGAAGCCAATCTTAACTTATCTCTCTGAAAGACTGTATCACCCCACAGATGCCACAGATTGACACATATACACAGATGTGTGTTCACCCATCAGCAATGAAGAGTTCAGCTCTTTCACACCCCAAACAGCTCCCTACAGGCACTCTAAGACAAGAGCAGCTGTCCTGATTTGCATTTGCTTTTGTATTTTTTTAACAGATTGCTTTTCTTATGTGTGTAGCAAAGCAGTGTTTAAATACTTGGGCAATGTTCTCTATAAGGTGTGCAGGTTTCATAACTAGATATAACAATACACACACACGCACACACAGACATATATATATATATATGCCAGGTAAAGGTTGGATCAGGTACAAAATATCTGGAGGACTGTCCTGTCAGGAATTTGCGAGATTTAGGGATTCTCTGTAAGAAGTTACACAACCGTTCCCCATTTGACTGCTCAGATATTCACCAAGTAATCAGCCACCATGACTCTGCACAAAGATAACATTCTGAGCAAGAGCAAATTACAGTGATGAAATCTCTAAGGGAGTATTTAAACAAACTATAATTACAAAAGTTTACTCTCTATGACACCTTCAACTCCTTATCACCAAGTCTTCTACAATTTGTTACCTTAATTACAAGTTGCCAAATTTCCCTGGTCTGACCTCTAAAATGGTAAGAAATAAGATTGCCTGATATAGATTCTATGTTTTTCAAGCCTAGACATTGTAAGGGTCTTAATCACAACTGCCATAGTGGAATGCATCATTGTCACAGAGGTTTGCACCAATGTCTTGCATTGCTTTTACTTCAATGCATATTTATTTTTTTGGCACACATTTTCCCTCTGCAAATAGAGCCTGGTGCTGACTATACTGGTCTTCAGTACTATCTCTGTGCCCCTCTATGACAGCCTCTTTTTGGTGGCAGGTGACATTTACATCTCAGGTGTGCCATGCAATGTGATTTCATCTTGGAAAGGTTATTTGTAAGCACAGCTACTACTGCCCAAGCAAGCTCAGAGCAACACAGAACAAAGAACCAGGTTTTGCTCCCTATGCAGGGGAGTTTTAACTTTTCGTTCTGGGATAAAGCATTCTATGGTGAGTTAGTTCCACGAGGAAGCCTTCTGTCACTGGTGCACAGCAATTCCTGCAGATCTAAAGCAGATATTTCCATACTGAGTCACGTGCATATTTCAGTGTCAGTTCTATTCTAGAAAATCTCTCTGACCTGTGAGAACGAGCTCTCAGAGCTACACTGGACTGGGAGGACCCAGCAGCCCACTAAGGCAATGACAGTCTGGTGCCACTCAGTGTAAATGTCAGCTTTTGTGCTGCCAGAGTAGGAAGAAGATACCTACAAGTTTCTGAGAATATTGGAACCTCAGACTGGAAGATCCTGCAGAAGTCCACCCAGGCACCCGCAGGTTAGGTTTGAGGTTTCTGCTTCACTGCCTTTACCATTGTTAAACCCAAAGCCAAACCCAGAAGGACAGGTGTCTTGCCTCAGGCTGCAGAGCAGAGTGGATGCAGGGAAGGACAGGAACACAAATACCTTGCATAGGCTAACAGGTTGCTTTAAATCCCAGGTATAAGAGGAGCTGCATTGTTATTGTTTGCCTTCCTTGGCTCATTGCAGCAAAGGAAAGGGGAACACTGCCATGTGAAAAATGGGGTACATGACATAAAAGCTGGTCATATTAGACCCCATCATTCTGCTTTATCTCTCACTATTGCAGGCCTTTTAGTCTTCACCTTCAGCAGTTGTGAGAGTCTTCGTATCATAGCTGCATTCTCTCTGAGCAACATGACTTTCACCACGACATTTACTGTTCTGAGCATACTGGATTTTTGCAAAATGCCCTATTTTCCACTGCACTGACCGAGACTATCCAGTAACCTAATATTGGCCACTGTCAAAGAGCAGGTAACCTTCAGTACTGCCAGCTCAACATTGCTCCCCGTGTCTCAGCACCAACTCTACTCAGACATTATCACACATCTCCTGAAGGAATTAGAGTCAAAGAGTGACAATGGCAGCAGATCCCAGCCTTGGGCAAAGTAAAACAAGATCCAACAGCTGTAGCACAATAGCTGGCAGCAATTTGCCCCATTGATGCTGCCATGGCAGAAGCTCTGGGCCAGTGCTGGGAGGGCCATGCAGCAGCTGTGGTTCACACTATTCAGTGAACAATTAATACAATCAATTACTTTCCAAGAATATCTAATGAATCACTGGACCATTAACCTGAAGAGTCATAATGTATATTCCCAGCATCAGTATTACTTGAATAATCACCAAGGGAATAATTAGAAGAGCATCACTTGGAAGAATGCATGGTATGTAAAGCACTGCTGGGTCCTAATAAATACAATGACTCCTCAGAATACCGTCAAGGATTTACAAAGAAGTCAGTGGGTGGAAGACAAAGAGATCAAGAGAGAGGCATGATGTGAATAATACCTTACTATGAGTTCAGATAATTTGTGTATTTCTTTTTTGGCATCAGGATTAAAGATACAAAGCAGAGAAGGAAGGAATTCCTTCAAGAACCAATGGTCAGATTGGTTCTTGATATGCAATTTAGTTCTCCCTGTGGCTAACCTATGAGTCTAACTTGCTCCTTATTTAATGTAGACCCTGTTGTCTGCATAATCAATACTTCAGTTACAATACTTAGGTTCCTTTCCAGTTGTAGTTAATTCCATCCTTGAAGCAAACTCAGCAGAGCTAGCTGACTAATTCACACAAGGGATACTCCAGGAAGAAATTATGCATGAGAAAAGGCAAATTGCCTCTGTCCAGGACAGGCACTTAATACTACCTCAAAAGCCTCCAATCTGCACTACCTCAAAAGCCTCCAATCCCCACAAGGTACAGAACATTCATCCTCTATGCAATGTTTTAAAAATCATCTAGCCCCCGGCACTTTTCACTACTACAGAAACTACAATTAGGTGTTGTGGCAGTACATAGCATGCAAGTAAAACATGACCAGCTTCTGCAGGTATGGATAGATATGCTCTTTCCCAAAGGATGCTAACCATGAACAACACATATATGACCTATAGACAGAGCAGAATTGTGTCTTCCTCTGCCTCATTTTCCCTTCTTCATAAGTTACTATAGGTGTTAATATTTGTTTAGGTCAATATTAAGACCCACTGCTACAGCCTGTCCCTACACAATAAGAGCTGGTAGGCACAGTAGGGTAGAGATATGACCCTAGGAGTCAGTTATTGCAAAATTAAGCTAAGCTGGCTTCTTAAAAAATCCCTTGGGTAGAAAAGCTCCCTTTACACACCTAAGACTATGAGAAGACATAAATAATTTACTGTCCTGTATCTTTCTTACTGCAGAAAAGATTTCAGGTAATACAAGCCTAAAAGCCATAGATACACATCTACCATCCACATTTTTTTCCTCATAAGGATGAAGAGTATATTAAGTGACCTTCCTCTCCAATAGGATAAGAAATCTAATGCCAGCTTAGGAAACTTAAAGTATTAGCAGTTACATATTACTGGCAACATATTTTACATCAGACAGCTATAAAAGAAAAAGTCATAAAAATGCAATTAAATGCCTGAACTGTTGCTATTTTGGAAATTAAAACAACACACGGTGTCCTTGCTGCAGCTTATATTATTTACTTATGACTTCTGCAGTTATTTTCACCAGTTTAACCATGCTTCTTTTCCATAAATGTCTGCTGTAAATAGGTCTTTTGGGAACCCTGAAAATAACAAGATCTGTAATAAAAAAATTAATAATACTGAGAGAAAACTCATGTTGGAAAGGCATTTTTAGAGGACATTTAAGGGTCTATTAAAAAAAAAAAATACTTGCAGAGAAATACCCCAGTGCTCTGTAGCAGGTACTTTCACCGCTAAGAAGTAAAAGAAGGGATACCAGGTTTTCAAGAGATTGGACTTTATGGCTGCTGGGAATACTACTATGCTCTCCAAAGTGGTATGTGCACTCTGCACTGAGATCAGAGGGTACAGGTCCTCACAGTGCTTTGGAATTGTACTGGGCGCTGGTTCTTCATTACCACTTCTTTTTGAATATACCTATTGTCAGTGCTGACAAATGTGTAAGTCTGCCTTCAAACAGTAACTGGAAATATTACTGGGATTAGCTTGCATGTCAGTGTCAGTATCCAGTCACTTAACAATCACTCAAAGAAATGATATAAAATATCACTTTTTTACATAGATGAATAATAGAGTGTTTGTCAGTCACTTCTATGCTGACTGAGCCCCTTTGACTTGCTGAAACTAGAGTCTTTTCTTTTTCTAAACCTCACGAGAAAATGTTGACAAAACAGGCAATTTTCTGTAATTTCTCTGCAAGCTTCTCTCAGCAAAAGAGGCAGCCAGAGCCCGCTCATTTCAGATAACACCACAGGGTAACCTTTGACATCCAACCCCTCGCTGCTGTTGGAGGCTCCTCTAAGTGCAACAGTTGTGTCTTTCAGGTTGCAGGATGCAGACCCACAATTTGGGCTCTTGTTCGTTGAAGGCAGCCTTTGTTTCCCAGCTGACTAAGAAGCTCTTATAAAAGGGATAAGAAATGTAGTTAATAGCTTGAGAGTGGCCTAATCATCGGCTGCTATTACCCCTCCAATATTAGGGAGGATGACAGACCTATCAATAACAGAGCCCCAGGTGAGGTACAGAAGCTGATAAGATGAACTTTGGCCTGATCTTTGCTCTGCAGAGCACAGCACTTATTTGAAAGAGAAGCCAGCACCTATTTTTTTTCTTCATATTGTGCCAAAAATCATTCAGCTGAGCAGCTTCTGTTGTGTTTTTCAATCTTAAACCACAGTGATTTGACCAATTTAATTTATAAGCAGAGATGAAAACTGAATAACTCACCTATCAGATCATAGAAGCTAGAAATATGCAGCTGCATGATGTGTCCACTCATGTGAAAGTAAGAGGAGGTGAAATGAGAAAGCATGTCTGTGTTTTCTGCTCATCTTTGCATACATGTGATGCAGCCACATATGTGCACAGATTTGCACATGCAGACATCATACACATACCAGTTTCCAAGCAGTTAACTTTTCCTTGAGCAAACAACATGCAAAAGCTAAATATGCAGCAAATAAATCATAACATCATTTTATGATCACAACAAGTTAAAACCCAAGCAGAAATTACAGACTAGAGCAACTGGATATACTCTTGCTTGGAAGCAAGACTACCAAGTTTGTTTTAGTACCACACAATCTCAGAAATTACCATCACTTCCCTGAGAGATGAAGGACTGGGAACCATGGGAGAAGGGAGGTGAAGATCCAGAGTTGATGAGAGGACAAGGGAGACAGGGCAGAGAGTGGACATGACCTCTCTCCTGGTTGTGTTCTCTGCCTCCAGTCTGAAAAGGAAAGGAGAACATGCCCTGGTCAACACAGGTTTAGTTCCAATTCCGTGGAAATGGATGGGAGTCCTTCCACTAGCTGCAGTGTGCTAGGGTCTGGAGCTGTAAGCAACTGGTGCCCAAGCAGCTGGTACTGGGACTAACTCACCTTCCATCATGGCATTGAGAAAGGATCCAAACCACAGAGTCGTCAGGAGCCAGCTGCAGGCTCCCACTATGTTGCACTGAATGGAGGTTAGTATTTAAAAGAGACCACAGCAAAGCGGTTTTCTTCATTGTCAAACACTATGTTTAGTTTGATGGGGTTTTTAAAAATATGTTTAATCCTTTTCTTTTGAAATAAGGGAACTTTTAATACAGCCAAAATGGATACTGCTTTTAAACCGATCCAGTTTTTGGATAATGTTTTTTTCATCAAGTATTTAACTGGAGTTTTAAGGAGTTTTACTAAGGCTGGACTTACAGTATCTAAAGCCAATATAATACTTTCCTGAAGTATTGCTCAGAACTACTTGATATAATATTTCCATAGCCAGAATTCTTTAAAAAGCTATGGGTACAATCTCAAATGACTCAGAGCCATGGACCTTAAAGTCTGACACCACAGTATTTTTTTTCTAGGGAAGTTCTCTGTTCTTAAGCTACTGTGGCAAATCTTGCATCCACTTCTCTGACAGCAGCCTTCTTCTGAGCATAGTCATGGCACTCTGAAAAGCATTAGAATTTATAATCCTAGCCCTTATGAGAGGATGCAGTGAACAGATTGGGATCTAAACCCAAGGAAATATGAGCCCAGGAGAAATAATCTCTGTGAATTCTACCAGCATGCAAAGGTGAAGGAACCTCCCTGGCTGTGCTCAGGGGCCCTCCATGATCTCTTGGATCAGAGGATTAGGCAGCTTCTTGCACAGAGATTTCTTCACCCTGCAAATGCTAACTAGGTATGGGAGCACAGAGGGCAGCAGCTCTGGTCTGAATGTCACTGTGGTTCTGGAGGTTCAGCCTGGTCAAAGCCAGGGCCTGGGGCAGCACCATGTCCACACCACCTAAGGTCCCCTGTTTGGCAGAGCCAGCTTCCACCCTGGGTCTGCTTACTGGCCACCACTGCACTGGCCACCGCTCTGCCCCACACTGGGCTGAGACCCTGGCATGCCAGACTGGCTCTGTCCCTCTGCCTGCTGTAGCACCCACCATTCTGCTCAGCCTGGATGTCCTTGTCCCTTGGGAACCTCAGTGGGCTGACAGCCACGCCATGGCACAGGCTGGCAGAACACAAACAAGGCCTGGAGACAGGTGCTGGTTTTCTAGAACCTATGAGATCCTGGCTGATCTGACTGTGCTTTCCACATGCACTCCCACCAGCATGCATCTGGGTAGCTGCCATGTCTTGTCAAGCCCAGGATATGCACTTGGAACATCTTTCTTTGCTGGCTAAACTCTGTCTGTTCTCTGTAAGTGTGTCACAATCAATGTTTCCGTCGTGCCGCAGCAATGCCATTAGTTATATTAACCACCCTCCACCCAGAAATGACAATCCACCATATCTCCAAATTAGCCTTTTTATTGAAATCAATAAAGGAGAGAACACATGGCACTAAACTATTTGGTGGCAGCTTTGTTATAAACTCATTACTGGAAAAACCTTTTAACAGACCTTTAACCACAGCCATTGATTCCATCACAGCAAGGGTGATCTATGGAGTTAATCAGCTGAGTCACTGCAGAAGCCCTGGCTGTGTGCTGCCCTGCCTGAGACTCAGCCACAAGTCAACAGAAACTCTTCGTGTGCAGTACAGTTGTAGCCTCACAAAAGCAAGACTGGCACCACCACCAATCCCCAAATAGACTGATTTTAAAGGCAGTAGTTCATATTCCAGGAAATAATAAAAAAAAGCAATTCCAGTGCCAAACTGGCTGGCAACACTCACTTTGGCCTCTGCAACTATTTAGCCTTGGGGGATGACCTGCTTTCACCAGCACCAGGTCTGGGGTTGCTGCAGGTTTTGGACCTGCACACCCTTTGCTGGGGTGTCCAGCTGACTCCTTGGCCCTGCCCATGAGCTCATTCACACAGCCACACAGAGCAAATCCCAGCACATTCCCACTCTGAGCAGCTCTCCAGAGATATGCTTTTAGGAATAGAGTAGAAGTTTCAGAGGATCCACGCACAGTCAATTTTTGCACGGCTGACCCTTTCTGGCCCTTTTTGACCCTCTACTAGTGATATGCTCAAAGTTGTAGCCCTTCATTTTTGGGTAACTCTCATGACTGTACATATGAGGAAAAGTTAACATGGCTTTTTTTTCCTCAGTAACTACAATTTTAAGCTCCATTTGAGTTTCTTTTTCACTGAGGCTGTTGAAGGAATAGACAGCATCAGTACATACACTGTTCTATGTCTTGTTTCTGACCTTGTGACAGAATTTAGACATTAAACACTTAGAATCAGATTGCTTCACAAGAAAGAATGAATTGAATTTTTGCAGGTATCCAATATCTAAGAGCTTTAAAGAGTCAGCATCTGATAACAAATGATTCCTGCAGAAGCCCAGTGTCAGTTTATTCCAAAATATGTGTCTACTTGCAGTCAGCATCAAGCTACTTCTTGAAAATACCAGGATATAGCATGTGGTGCCAAATAATTTTTTACCTTTTTTTTTGTCCATGGTGCTTCCAGAGAGATATCTCCTCATAAGTGCCTGTGCAGTTCAAAACACCAAGACCAAAAGAAATTAAGATGGAATACAAACATACTGTGTAAAAAAATGTCTGAGAATAAGGCACATTTTTTGAGACACGTGACACAGAATTTTCTTTTTTCCGCCTCAGAATACCTCTATAACAACTACCACAATTTAGAAGTAAATTTTGAAGTGCTTCCAGCCACATCTGCACTTTCCATGCAGTGCCTGGAAGACGGTGAGCTTGGACAACCCATCTCCCCCAGCCCACCAATATGCCCATTGGTTTCCCACAGGGTCACTCAGTGGCTGACTCTGCTGCCTGCCTTAAACAGGCTCCATCCATCACCAGTGATAGGCAGGGCAACCATGGACTGCTCAAAGCCACCACCTCCACATCAGAGATGCATCATCCCCCTAGCTGCTGTATTACAGCTGAGCTAAAATGTTTTTCTTCTTTATAGATTTTTCTTAATGAATTTCCCCATACAGGCACTAACTTCTTTTTACAGAATTTGGTGATGATACTCAAATTAATCCTAAGGAGATTTTATTCTGTTTACTCAAATGAAGCCCAACTGTTTCCCCTGGGAACTTTCTGCAAGTTCCTCCCTGGGATGAAATTCACTATTTTTACATGAAAATAACATTAATTTAAACTTTAATGGCCTTTACAAATAAAATTTGGATTAAAACATGAGCAAAGATTTTCAACACTCTAGATAGCAACAAGTTTATGACTCACAGGCAGGTCTTATTATGACTGAGGGACTTTTCAGCTTGTGGTAAAAGAAAATCCTGTTTCCAGGCCAATCCATACTTTATTGTGACTGAGATGCTGTAGTCTTCTGGTAGCAACAGAAACAGTCCCTTACTCATATGTCCTGTTGCTGTGATGATTTTCTTCTTTCCTCAGCCCTCTATGTGCAATACTGCTCCTTCTTTAAATTTTTTCCTTTTATATCCCCTTGCATTCAAAACTTCCAGTAGGATTATTATTTCTTCTTGACTGTCTGTCCTGGAATGTCATTAATTTAACAATTTAATTCAGTACATCTTCAGTTCCCAGTGATCAAAGTTTCAAGGAGTTAGGTCAAAGCTGCATCAGACTTTTAAACTGTGAAGTGCTTTGGGACCCTCCAGAATAAGAGCAGATGGATCATACCTGGTAATATCAGCACCTGCGTGTCCTTTCCTCATGTAAAACTACAAAACTTATAATAGAAAAGTACTTTTTCTTCTTACTTTTCCCTTGAACTCTTAAACTGACCCTGTTGTTCAACATCAGTATTTGCAAATAGGAGGTTAAATAATTTTTCGAGAGTTTTATTTCACCCCTGAAAGTATGTGACAAATATACTGGTCCAGTATTCCCTCAGATATCTGGGAAATTTGGGAAAGACTCAGTGTATCCCAAGACTGGAAACACAGCCAACAGAAGCATACTGTGAATCTTGTTAAGAAGTTCCTAAACTACACATTTTACTTTAAAATTATGTCCCAATTTTCAGGTTCAAGGATAGTGGCTTCTCTAGAGACAGTCTGGGCATGTCATGCTTTGATGCCTCATTAAGTTCAGAGGAAAGGCAATAAAAGGCAGGGAAAGCATTTTGTTAAATAGCTAAGTCCACCTTATTCCCATCGTATTGCAGAGTCCACTCCACCCCATTTCAAAACGAAAGAAAGGAGATACTGCTGTAAAGTGCATGGACTCAAACCGATTCAATACTGGACCAGACTCATGCACCTATCATGAGAAATATATAAATGCAAAGCTTGCAGTAGCACACACAGTGCACTGTAAAGCAGTATGTGTTCAGATATAAATATAATAGAATTTTTTTTTTGAAAATAAAAATAAGGAGGAACATACAGATACTCTGTATTCCAAAATTCTAAATTTTGGTCATTGCGTGTTTTTTTATGATTGAGCCCATATCCAGCAAAATTAGATTTAGCGTCCTTGCTTCTTATGAAATTACACAGAGGCTGCTGCTTTATTCCTCTCCAGGACAGTAAAAAGCAATAAAATTCTTGCAGATTTCGACAGCAGGCAATTCAATAAAAGGTTATGTATATTTTATAAGTACAATAAAGACAAGTCTATAGCTGGATCATAAATGAGGGTTTGTTTGGTTGGTTTGTTTTCTGCACGCATCAATGTTGGAGAATATTTTCAACACAGGATGGTCTTCTCAGCACACTGCCTTCCCTTTTTAGGGGGAAGCAGAATGAAATTTATATTTTTATAATGTATTATTTAAGCTTTGCTCAAGGGATTTTGCAATGTGTTTCTGTTTAAAATTTAAAGGTGTTGCAGAACTGAATACTTTCCTGTTCTTCGTGTGTGTTATAAAATGTTACAATTTTTTTTGTTACATTGTAAAGTGTATCTGTCTTATCATTGTGGCATTTCCTTTTTTTATGAGCAAACAATAAATATTTGATACATACATAATTATTTCCTAGACTTCCATCAATGATCACTGGTTTTTTAATTCTTCAGTAATATAATGGGGAGATTAATGGATTATTGTATTTCTGCGCAATAGAGCTACAATGCATTTAGTGACAGTGTCTGTCTGTTAAAATATAAAATTTTATACAAATGTAAAACTAAAACTGACAACATACAAATGACTCACCTTACATAATTACAGGTGTATCAATTTTTTCTTCTTACTTAGAGAAAGGATTTTCAAAACTATAAAGTAGCTCATTAAAGGAAAAAATACCCTCCCTATTTGTCTCTGGGACAATCTGAAAATCAGCAAGAGGTTTATCTGAGGAGGGTCTGTGGCATTGAACCTCAAGTTTTCTGGAGAAGGAAACTTTTCTATGTAACTACACAGAATCCACAAGTACCAGTTTGCCCTTCTGAGTAGTTTGGTAGTTAAAGTCTGACTAATACAGCAAAGTATAACCAGTGTCATCTTACTAGATGTACCAAGTATACAAACTTTCAGAATATATGAACACTATGGGACAGACTTAAAGACAGTTTTTCACTATCAGAGTGAAGCTAAAGCTGCTGTTGACCACAAAGAATTGTATAATCTTGTCATGCAAGAACTTTAGAGACCTTTTGTTTACCAACACAGGTTGATGCAGACTATCTCCATCTCAAAATCCAAACAAGCATGCTTTGGAATGACACCTGTGGCAGCTTATCAAATGTTAAGAAAAAATTCCCTTTCAGCTCACTTATTAGAACATTGTATTTCTGTTATAACAGAAAAGGTATGAAACTCACTGCCTTAAAAATAGATTATTTAAATGAATCACAGCAGGGAGTACAGGAGTTAAAAAAACATACTATAATAAAAAAAGCATTCAAGGGAGAAAAAATTATGGTCTCTAAGCTTAGATGAATGATCATTCTTGAATTTGACCTAAACTTCCATAACCTCAGGAAAAAGTAAAACATACAAACATTAGTTAATGCTGTTTCCATTTGCTTCCTTTGTAAAACATGAATTTTGATTTAATAAACTAGCCTTGACCCTGCAGCCCTTCTCCCACAGTCAGAGTTATCACATGAAGACTGCAGAACTGATCAAATGAAGGAAATCCAAAATGCATTTCAGGCCACACTCATGTTTAATCATAACTGACACTGTGGCAGATTTTACCTTTAAAAACATGATTTTTTTTTTTCCTGAAGAAGATGCTGGAAAGCAGAAAAAGGTAGCAAAAGTAGCTGTTAATTCCCCAAATCCTGAAAAGTAAATCTTTACAGGAGCTCACAGCAGAAGAGTCTCAATGCTAATTTGAGACATGCTCTCTGCCTCTTAACCATAATACAATGATTTTTCTGTATTTCAAATAGTAATCATATACAACACACACCACAATGCCCTTCTCCCACTTATTCCATCCACAAAGTGTGTTGCAGCCAGCTGCCATGTCTTGCATCCCTTTTTCCACAAATATTTGTGCAGGAACATCCTTTGTTTATTCATTACTCATCCCTGTGGGATCCTCACTCAACAGGGACTGCCAGTGCTAATTCAATATAAATGCTAAGCCAATATAATATCCCAAATCTTCCACTGACAGTGTTAGGAAAAAGAGCAAGGTTGTATATATTCTGTAAACTTGAAGAAAATTCAAGACTTCATGACTGGCAAAGGATCATGTGGGACAGAGGACAATGCTTTATCATTAATCCTGTTTAAGATGCTGTATCACATAAATGCAGAAATACATCTTAGCAAAGAATTTAATAGCTTCCAAAATTATGAGAGAGAAAATGAGGGTTTGGTTTGTAATTCTCCACCATGATTTCAGAGTTCTACTCCATAGTTCAGAGCTGAACCAGATGATTCCCATTCCAGTTGGCTTCTATTAGACATGGCAGAGACAAAGGCCATTTCAAAGCAAGGAGGGGAGAGGAGTCTGGCAGGTAAAGAATCATCAGCACCATTTTAGCAGAGAAGGTAGCAGGAGCTTTTAAGACTCTCACCGAGATCCCAGTTTACAGTATGAACTTGACATGAATTGGGATATCTTCAAAACTGAGATATGCTGTTGTGGGCTTCCTGCTGGGGAATTGTACTGTCACAGCCAAAGAATGAAGCTTGTTCAGTCAGGTATCAATTGTGCATGTGTTTTGACTCTTTACAGAAAGCTCTTATTTTAAAAGTGGAATACATGGTTTCTTTCCTCTCCAAATGCTTAGGGAAGCTACCTGGCAGACCAAGCAAGATGTAGTGTTAATAGTATGGTAGTCTAGAAAGAAAATCCACAATACCTCCCTACAAAGGTGGTTTGTGCAATCAGTTGTGGTGGAAGTCAGATGACCCTTGTGAGGCTATACCTGAACAACTTGCCTATCAGTGGGAAGTACTTAACTCCCCGCACCTGGAGCAACTGAACCCTTACTCCTCTTATCTCCTGAACATGCAGCAAGGGCTGCCAGGGCAGCCCCTGCTGCTGCTGCTTATGCCACTGGAGGTTGAGCCGAGTTCTCTTTTGTTGTGAGTTGATTTCACATCTATGCTATAAATCATTATTCATTTTTTGCAACACTTCACACTTATAACTGTGAGATCACATTGTTCTCCACACAGGCCAAAACATATGCTTTGGTTAGCTGTGTACTATTTCATCTCTCAAAACTTCCTTGCCCTACTGCTTATCATTCTCATGTAGTGCTTTATTTGGTCATGTACTCTCATAATGCCTATAAGAGACAACTACATAATTATGTTATGTTAAACATTGTCTTTCTCTTTTCTCATTTCTGTATTAAAGTTTTTATTAGCGTTCCTATTTAATGCAGGAAGGAAATGTACTTCATATGTGAATGTGCACTACTAGGCTTGAAAATACAGGCAATAGACCAAATTTTGTTCAGATATAGTACTTGCTAAAACAGGAATGGCTTCTGTCTAGGAAAACTCCTTCAGCTCCCATGAAACAGCTCGCTCTCCCTCCCACCCCAGGGTTTTAGCAAGTTCTCTTACACCAGTTCAGCCACAGAAAACCTCTACGGCTTTGGCTCGGGTGAGGTTTTCAGGGGCCCGAGCTGAGAGTCGAGCTCTGCCCCACAAAACCTGGTGCTCCGGTTCAGAGTTTTACCGAGACAACTGCCCGGGCGAGCACGGAGCCGCCGCACACAGAGCCAGCCCGGGCTGCATCCACGGCTGCCAACCAACCGGGAGGGCCGGTCCAGCTGAAGTCTTTGTGATGAATTTTAAAACTGACATATTGTCGTCCGCTTTCTTTAAAAAAAGGTTAAATATTAAGCATAATTAAGACTAAATTTGGGAAATTTTCCCGCAGAAAGGGACTGATTTCGGGTCCGGCCAGCAAAGCCGGCCCAGGCGGGGAGCGGCGCCCCCTGCGGGCCCCAGAGGGTCGGGACGGAGCCTAAACCGCGCAGAAGTTCCAACACGGGTGTGTTGGTTGCGTGCCCATTGAAACGGTTTGGCCGTAGGACAGTTCCCGTGCCCCAGCACATCAGGCATCTGTGCGGAACACGCTGGTCAAGCCAGCGCCTGGCGAGTACAGCGGGCTTCAGTTGTACTGTCTGGTGGTCCCCTCCTGGTAGTACCCACAGGAGCGCTGAGAATGTTACCCTGGGTAGCAGCTGCGGCGCAAAGGGAGGGGAGAGGACAGGACACGACACGACAGGAGAGCTCGGCCCAGGGAGGTTTGGGGTGCGAATCATTCGTGCTGAGCGCTCCGGTCAGACACATCCGCTCCTACATGGAACCAGCAGGGGGCGCCGCCGCGGGTAACAGCCCCCCCCCCCGGCGGGGAAGGAGCAGAGAAGGGCCGGGCGATCGTCACGTGACCTGGACGCGGAAGTGCCCGCAGGAAGGGGGGCAGCTGCTTCCGTTGCGGGCTGGGGTGGGCGCGGGCAGGACTGGGACTGGGACTGGGACTGGGACTGGGACTGGGACTGGGGCCGCACCGACAGCTTCCCGCTATGAGAGAGACGCCGCGACCCGCAGGTGAGACGCTGCCGTTTGTGGACCCCGGGAGGCCGTGCTGCCGCCGGGCCTGGTGCGCGGGTCCGCGTTGGGGCGGAGCGGCGCGCGAGGCCTTCCCACGCACCGCGTCCGCAGGTCCCGCTCTCCGTCGGGCCGGGTTGGTGTCCCCGGCGGGGCCGCGGGCGGGGGCCTCTCCAGCCGGAGCCTGTTGGCGGGTGTGTGCGGCCGCGGGAGGCGCTGGGGCCTGTCCGGTACCGCGAGCCGGAGCGGTTCCCAGCCGGGCCCCGCTGGTGCAGTGGCATCGCGGGGGCGGTGGGAGGGTGAGTGATAGATATCTGCAGGCCTGCGCGTGGAGAGGGGAAGGGACTCTGCTAGCACTTATTAGAAGTAATGTTATTTTAAAGCAACTTAAATGTGGTTTGTCTGTTCTACTCAATGCTTCAGTATGAAGATTTTTTTTTTTAATTAATTGAAGTAGAAAGACTTTGTTTTTTATGAGTTTGGAGTAAAAGTGCAAAACAAAACAGATTGTAGAAGGAGGGAGTAAAACCCCTTTTGAAAACCGGTTTGCTTGACTTGGATGGCTTTGCTAATTGAAAATATTTTACTTTAGTTTTTTCTTCATGAGAACTTAAAATACGAAAAAGTCTGCTATCATTTGGAAATGTTTTTTGTGGTGACATACTGATTCCCTGCTGAAAGATGACAGTTTAGATTACCGGTAATTTTATATAAGTTCTACTGGCATCTGTCTTTACATTTCAGTTGAACAACTCCTGAAGGCTTATTTTTTTTTGTAGGCAAGTATTGAAAAATAGAATCTTAAATCTGAGAATATTCTGAAGGGAGGTAAGGAACTGCATCTGTATAAGAAAATTTGATTGTTTCAAAAAATAGACATAATATACACAAGGTTTAAGGTAACTTGAAATACTTAAATAATTATGTCAAATTGTTTTAAGCAAAGTGGTAAGAAAAATCAACAATTGAACTGGCAGGTGCAGTATTGCAGTGCTTACTGGAAAAGTATTGGTAGCTAATTCTGTTTTGGAGGGGGTTGGTGCTTTGAGAAAAAGAACCTGAGGAGTGCTGAAGACAGTAAAGGTGGTGTTCTGTGATTATATGGGTGACAACTTCATGGAACTTGACCAAGGAAACCATTTGCTCTTCAGGAATCCCATAGCACGCAATTTACACATTATCAAATAGAAAAATTGCACAAGTTTAGCTTACTCAAGCAGTTAATGTTGGTCTTTCATAGTGGCATTTAAATTTCTGTCATTTCTAATTACAATAACATGCAAATTTATCTCAAATCCAATTTAAAATTTCAAGTATGCATTTGAAAAAGGTGTATTACTGCTTAAAGTGCTGTTAACTTTGTAGTAAGACATCTGGATGATGTGAGAATAAATATATGGAAATTTGGGAGTTCTTAGCTGAGATTCTAGCAGGTAGTTGTTATGTTGTTACAAATACTCAAGGAACAGGCAAGAAAAGTTCTGTGCAGCAAAGGTATCAATTTCTTGATTGACATTTTAAATTCTGTATGATTTCCCTAAAAGGAAGGTTATAATAATATCTCAATAAGGTCAGAATTAAAAACTGTACAAGCTGTTGCTGTTCCCCCTTTCAAAAACAATAGGGAAATGCATGGGAAGGGTCATAAGCCTCATTCTTAGTGGGGTTCTGCCTGTGTTTGCCGTGGCATCCTGTGAGTTGATACAGTTGCTTTTGAAAAGTTGATCTTACGTGAAATGTTTCATGAGTAAAATCAGTGTTTGTTGGGGGAGCAATGAGATAATTTTTGTAGCATTTGAAATACAGAATCTTTAATATGCTGGTACAAACTCCAGGACATCCTGGAGTTATAACTCTACTGTATAATTCCATGAAATAACAGTTTCATTAGCCTAAACTCATGTTTGAAATGCTTAGTCTATCCCAACTGGATAACTTGCTGTTTGTACCTCCTGCTGTAGTTGATGAGTCCTCTTGGAGACAAGAAACACAACACAACAAAATATGCTGGCATAGCAATTTATGGTCTTAGTACAGCTTTCAGAAGAGAGAAGTGAGGTGGCTTGAGAGAAATACAACAGTGGCAAAAGGTTCCAGAAAATGTTGAGTTCCATGTGAGTCTGTTTAGAAAAAAGAAAAAGCATAGAAGAAAATGGAAAGGTCAATACTTGACTAAGCAGAATTTCTAATTTTATTTATTTATTATTTTTATTTTATTTTTTTTTCTTGCAGCACAGCACTAAATTTGTAATGAAATGGAGTCTGGGTCAAGCTCCTTTCGAGTGGAATTTCCAGATTTTTCTAGCACCATTTTGCAGAAGTTAAACCAACAGCGCCAGCAAGGACAATTATGTGATGTGTCCATTGTGGTTCAGGGCCATCTCTTCAGAGCCCATAAAGCTGTTCTTGCAGCTAGTTCACCTTACTTCTGTGATCAGGTTCTCCTGAAGAACAGCAGGCGAATAGTCCTGCCTGATGTGATGAATCCCAGAGTATTTGAAAACATTCTTCTGTCTACCTATACAGGCCGGCTGGTAATGCCCGCTCCAGAAATTGTTAGTTATCTGACAGCAGCAAGTTTCCTTCAGATGTGGCATGTAGTGGATAAGTGCACTGAAGTGCTTGAGGGAAACCCAACAGTTCTATGTCAGAAGATGAATCATGGCAGTGACCATCAGTCCCCAAGCAGTAGTAGCTACAATGGCCTTGTTGAAACCTTTGAACTTGGCTCTGGAGGACAGACAGAATTCCACAAAGTGCAGGAACTAAGGGATGGCGAAAATGAAGAAGAGAGCTCTAAAGATGAACTGTCGTGTCAGCTGACAGAACACGAGTACCTACCCAGTAATTCTTCAACAGAACATGATAGACTTAGCACTGGAATGACCAGTCAGGATGGGGAAGAGGGAACCAGCGATAGTGCAGAGTACCAGTATACCAGACCAATGTATAGCAAACCCAGCATCATGTCTCACAAGCGGTGGATCCATGTGAAACCAGAAAGGTTTGAACAAGACTGTGAAGGCGTTGATAATCCTTATGATGAACACCAAGTTTCTGAATCCATAAATGCCATACAGGCAGATCACTCAATCCAGTCTTCAGGTGTTGAAGATTTTCACATAGGTGACAAAAAGATGGAAGCAGAATTTGATGAACAGGCAGATGAAAGTAATTATGATGAACAAGTTGACTTCTATGGCTCATCTATGGAAGAATTTTCTGGTGAAAGAGCAGATGGAAATTTAAGTGCTCACAGACAGGATCTTATGATGGCAGCAGGCTATGGTGAAAGCATTGATATGGCTGCCGGGATTAAAGAAGAAACGTCTCTCACTGGGTTCTCCCATGCCGATAAGCTCTATCCTTGTCAGTGTGGAAAAAGCTTTACACACAAAAGTCAGAGAGATCGGCATATGAGTATGCACCTTGGTCTTCGACCTTATGGCTGTGGTGTCTGTGGTAAGAAATTCAAAATGAAACACCATCTTGTAGGCCATATGAAAATTCATACAGGCATAAAACCATATGAGTGTAACATCTGTGGGAAAAGATTTATGTGGCGGGACAGTTTTCATCGGCATGTGACCTCTTGTACCAAGTCCTATCAGGCTTCTAAAGCGGAGCAGAGTACTACTGAGATGAACTAAGACATTAGTGCTTACATTTGTTTAGTAGAGTAAGAAAAATAAACTAATTATGCAAATAATGTCTGGTACTTGCTATTGTATGTTCTCAAAAAACAAGTTTTAATATGCTGGTGTAAACAGATCAAATGTATTTTGCTTCCTGCAATATTTCTTCAGGTGTTCAGTGTGTGAAGTGCATGTGGTTAATCTGAAAGGTGCCTGCACAAAGAGGTCTGAAATTGATTGTAATCACAGCAATATTTGGAAGCTGTCTTATATCTCTAAGTCATCTAAATTCACAGTAAAATTCAGCTATAAATTGACAAATATCCTGAAAATACTAATATGAACCAGGAATTCAGATAGTACTCCTTAATGGAAAGGAAAACTACGATGACCAAACTGGATTATACAAATCACATTTTAATGAAAGAAAAAAAAGAGAATTCCACCTCTGCCAACATACTTAACATGCATCATTAAGTAGTGTGCATTATCCAGTAGCCTTTGTTGTATTGCTTATTGAAAGGCAGTGGTAAAGGCGGTTTGGCTTTCCTTTATCCATCTTCTGGTTTTTTAATTTATCTTCACTAAAACAAATGTCTAATATTGTGCTGATTTCTGTTTAGAGTCTGTAATGCACTTAGAGTTTATCACTATATAAACTTCAGTATATATTATGTATACTTTATCCTTGCTCTTCTAGAGTCTAATGCTGTATGACTTGACTTCATTAGATTTTAATTACTACATTGTGGGAGCTTCTAGAAGTATGTGTAATAAGTATGTCTTATAAAAAAAAAGACACCAACAAAAAGCAAGATGTAAGATTTGCAACTTAATCAATATAAACAAATATTTAAACTGTAGAGTTCTGTTCAAATTTTTGTGGCTTACTACCGTAGCAAGTACCAAACTCTGGATTCATGAACTGACTTGTTATTGGTACAAAAACTTCTTTGAGAACTTTTACCTAGTTTTAGAAACCTGCTTTAGGAAAATTTCATAGTCATTGTATACTTCCAATTTTTTACTATTTGAATAGTAAGAACAATAATACAGATTCTTGGTAGTGAACTACAGTGACTGGTGATCACAAGCAGAATTGTTTATTTCCTCAAAGGAAGTTGCTTTTGGAAAGAAAGTAGGAAGTATGTGATTTGGATCTTGTAATGGTACTGCAGAACATGGTACCATGTTTATGTCTGAAGTTGGGATTTTTGCTGGGAAAGTGACACTTGTTCTTTGTTAGGATCTATGTGTGGGGCTGTCATTTGTGGAGATAGATGGAGGAATGTGTATAGTTCTAAGGGATGCTGCCAGCTCTGCAGATTGAGTAAAGGCATCAGTTGTAAAGGTGACAACAGGATTTTGGGGTTGAAAGCTTAATGCAGTCCAGTGCAAAAGCAATTGCTTCTTAGTAAACAAAAGCAAAAGCTTCTTAGTAGCCTACTGAAAAATGAAGAGGAAAGAGCCTTTAGAACATACATAGGATATAATAGAAAGAGGTGATGCCCAAGTTACAGTGCTGTTCACATGGGGAAAAAGTTAACCAGCATTAAAGGCCTAAGCCTGTCTGGCCCAAATTTCTGTATTAGGCACTGCTGTGTGCAGGATAATGAACTGCAACAGATGGCGCTGTATGGTGAAGCAAAACCACACAAAGATTAATACACTTCAGATTCTTTTTTGAACTCCCAGTTACAAATTGTCTTAAGATACAACTGAACTGTATACTGGAAATGAATGTCTGCTGCAAGCTGAGGGTTTTCTACTCAGTGAGCTGTAATTACTGTAATTTCTTTAATGGCATTCTACTTACAAACCTTTTTTTTTTTAAAGAGCCTCTTAATTATTAATCTTCTAATGCTTTGAATATTTTTTCATATGAAATTTTATTAAAACAGATGTTCCCAAGTACAATGAACCCATTGCTGGCAATGGGCATGAATGATCAGCACCACAGAGTTCTTGTTCTTAGCACTTAATTGAACTCTACAAATACCATGGTGGCCATGTTTAACCTTTGTGATCAAGGTACTGAAAGAAGGATTTTGCTCACTAACACTGTAACCTGCTTAATGTATAGAAGCACTTTGTATTTAAACAACAACAACAAAACAAAACAAACAAAACAAAACAAAACAAAAAAACAAACAAAAAACACCACCACCAAACAACAACAACGAACCAAACCATAAAACTTTATAAGTATGTTTTTTAAACTTAGAAATTATATTCCCTCTGTGGTTTGTTTACACACTGCTAACACTGTCTTTTTTAATACTAAAAAATACTATAATGCTTGCCTGTTTACATGAAGGTAGAGGAAAGGGTTCTTGCACTTGGTGGCCCTATTTTTCCATTCTCCAAGGCCTTACCACATATACGGTATCATTTTCACAAGTACCATCATTACATTTGAAGGAAGGCATTCGAATCATAGAGTGTTTTGGATTGGAAGGAGACTTCGAAGGTTGCCTGCTTCCAACTCACCTGCTATAGGCATGGACATCTTCAACTAGGCCAGGTTGCTCAGAGCCCCATCCAACCTGGCCTTGAACATGTCCAGGGTGTTTATTCTCATACTCATTTCAAGAATGATCTTGTATATTACATTAGTTCTCAGCCCCTTTCCAATTGTCACTTTAGTTTTGCATAAAAAGTTAAGGGTGCCTCTTCCCATTTAACCATAAAAAAGGCTGGACAGAAACACCAGTCTGAAAACTGTGGTCAAAAAAAAAAAAAAAAATGTCAAACCCAGACCATCCTACAGAGCTGCCAGCAAAACTGTTTCTTTTACCAGCTTGGAATGACTTTTATATGGGATATTTCAAGGTTTAATATTACTTCTATTTGCAGTTAGATTACTTTGAAATAAAGCTTTAAAATCAAATGTACTGCGAGAGACACTTTAAAGACTTTATAACAGGTTCAGTCGATCATATTATAGAACCATGTCCTTTTTAATGACTTAGCATGAATAGTAACTTTTTAGTATTTGCCTCTTGCTGTTTTACCCCATATTACGGCATTGTCTTGAAAGTCCAACAAGCGTTGCTCCACTGATTTTGTAGCACTTGGCTTTCTGCTGTTAATTTACATGAAACCAGTTGATTGCAGGAAAATACTGATCTGATTGTCATGAGATCAGGTTGAGAGGATTGATGATTTAAGGGCAGCTTGAGATACATGTCTAAAATCCTTACTTTTGCATGTCACAGGTGAAGCAGCTGTCTTGTGGTGTTTTTCTTGAACTCAGTTTATTGCCCTTTGTCAAAGTCTAGTCACCATTTCAGGTACTGGGTGGAAAGAAAAAATTACTTAAACCATCTTCCTCAAGCTCAGCCTAAGTCTAACATCCCCCTGCCTTTGTTGTATCAGTTTCCCTTGCTTTCACCAAGAGTTGCATTCAGTTCCTACCATTTCCTTTAGTAAGGTGACAGGTCACACAGGAGGTTGGGCTCATATGCACGCTTCCTTGTCACATTCTCTTCATAGTGGGTGTCCTCTGGTGCTATGGGCTGGTCAGTGTCACTGTCCATGGTGACACTGAGCCACAGTCCCTTCAGGGATGAGTCTGTTCCAGCTTGGTTCTTCTGTGGAACTCAGTTATTTCAGAGGTGTACCTGCTCTGGCAGGGCTTAGCTGTAGGCCAAAGTCCTTTTAGAAGTGAATCTCCACAGGCAGAGAGTGTGTCCTTCTGTGAGTGTGTCTATACATGTTCTCAGTGACTTCTTCACGTGTTTTCCCAAGAGCAGTTCTTCGGTTTCTCCACATGTACTCAGGAGGGTCTTCTCCATGTGTCTCCCTGCACCTCTTGATAGCAGCTGTCACTCTTCCTTAGGTTTGTTTAAGCAGAAGCATTATGTGCACCTCTGGTTGAGATGTTGGCTTGCAGTGGATTGTTCACATCCATTTTCTGTGCAGGCTGAACTTCTTTTGACTAGCACAGGGCAGCTTGCAACCTCTAGCCATGCGTCACCCCTGCAGTCCCTGCCACAGGTGGCCAGTGCAGTTGAACACAGCAAGCCAAGATATACAGACACAGCTTCTGTCAAGCTTCTGATCTTTGCTAATGGAGTGGTCTTGTTCAAGGTACGAAAATTTATTTCTTATTTGTAGGAAGGAGGGAAGTAATCCTTATATATGTATGTATATATATAATATGAATGCATATGTATATGATGAATTTCATTAATCTTCCCGTATGCTTCTTTACCTTTTGATGATGTGGCTGTTGGCTGTAGTAAAGTGAGTGTCTTCTGAAAATCAGCAATATTGTACACCCAGGTAGCTTTCAGACTTTTCTGCTGCTTTGAAGCCATTCATCTGTCCTAGCAGTGGTAAGAAGACTTAATGATACTACAGCTAAGTTCCTTTCCATTCCATTTTGTAACTATGATGTTAAGTACCATGGAATCTGTAACTGCCATTCTGAAGAATTCAACTGTTAGCAGGGTTAAAATCTGCTTGGGTGTATATTGGATCCTATTGAGGGAGAAGGTTCCTATTTCACACACCAGTGTTGGTTTGCAGGGTGCTTTGTTGTTCTGTTTTTTAAACTTTCCTTGTTAGTTTTATGGGTGAGCAGAGACACCCTAGAAGGTATTGTCAGTGTAGTTTTTGGTCACAGCTTTTTTCATCTGAGGTGTGTCTGAGGTTGGGAAACCACCCTGTACCATAAGCAAGGCAGATGATCAAGGGCTGATGTATTGAGCGTTCCAGTATTATTGAGCCTGAAAGAATGGAGGCACGTCAGGGTTTGCAATCTCAGTACTTTTGCCTGGGTGCCCACAAGGTGACCTGTCTTTGAATTATGAGAGCCTACAGCAGTACATTGAGTATTTTGCTGTAACAGAATTAGGACCTTTCTCAAAGCAACAAAGGAAAGTTAGGGTTTTTTGTCTTTTAAATGCTTCATTGGATAGCTGATCTTCTTTAGCTATTAGCTGTAAACTGTCAGTGGCCTAGGGGAAGATGCTGGAGAAGAAAATGGTATATTTTTAATGTAATTAAATTGCAAGTTCTGATTTTTGCTTGAAGCCTGTGTCTGTCAATTGCTGCTCTTTTTTTTTATTCATGGGATTCCATATCTCTTTCAGAAATGTAACTGTTTATGCAAGTCAAGTGAATCTTCCTTAATGAGCTATAAGTTTTTATTATAAACAAGTCATTTATAATAGTAAATTTGCATATCTTGATATTTTGTGAGATGTTATGCCTGTATTGCAGAGGTTGGATAGTTTTGTCTATAAATATTGCTGTCCTAATTGTACAGCATGGTTTTAATTTAATGTTACTGTTCAATATTTTCTTCTTATAGAAGAGTCCCACACCCCTCTTTTTGTATAACATGTTTTAATAAATGTTGTCTGTCAACTTTGTAAATGTTTTCTTAAGCTTGAATGAAAGGAATGCATGTCTAGTACTAGTATTTAATATTTCACTTTGCCAGAATAAGTGCTCAAACAAAAGTACAAATCCAGAAGTTGTTGATATATAACTTTATTAAATATATTAAAAAGTGTATCTAGTAATGTGTCTTCTTGAAATAATGATAACATGTCAGCTTAGTCTAAGAAAACACTGAACTAAAACCTGATTTGTATGACAGTAAGTTTGATGAATTTGTGGAATTGGACCCATTTTTTGCTGCTTTAGGTAATTAGCTTCCATGCTAGTTCAGATTTGTCAAACAGGCTTTTTTGTAACTGTCTTTTGCAGAATGGTGATCTCTGAAGCTACATTAGAGAATGTACATGCTGATAGGAAAATTCCAGAACACTCAACTTCATAGTGGCAGCAACCGCATGTCCCAAAGGCCTCTTGGTACATTTGAAATAGGTACAGGTAACATAGATTTTTTTTCTAAGTATGAAAGAAATTTCATGCTGCGAAAAGTATTGAAGATTAAGTTTCCCTTACCTTCCTGTGAGGAGTCCTGCTCTCCCTGACTAAATGTAGGTATTCATACTGAACACTTGATTTTGTCCAGCCTCCATCTCCTCAGTCCCTGTGGAACAGCTGCTGCTTACTACCTAAGCAAAAAATGAGCTCACTCGCATTAAAAGCATATTCAGTTAATACCTGGAGAAGTCAATATTTGTGTGACATACTCAGTCTTCAGCAAATTCAAATGAATATGGTACAAGAAAATTAATTTTCTATTTTGTTACACTTACTGAATGCAGAAGAATAAGCCCAAAGTTTTCTGCCTGTTCAGAATTAGTTGTTTGAGTGTTTTTCATCTGAGTGTACACATACATTTTGTCTCTGTGTTCTTTAACTGTGTTTAACAATTTGTGCCCTGGCCAGGATGATTCCCAGGCCGCTGCTTTATCTGGTCAGCATTCAATGCCTAATGTATGAAGACACTGTTCTGTGTCTTAAGGGGAGAGAAAGACATACCTCCAGAAGACAGAATGTGGTCCAGTTAGACCAGATGGACATCCCAGCAGGACCTGCTGGCACCAGTCACTCCGAATGTTATCAAGTAGTACATGAGCTGTCTGGTTCATAAACTGAATCGTTGCACTACCTGACCTACGAGCATATGCAGGATAACTAAAAAAAAAGTTAACGCATGCTTGCCGACGTGATTTCTGTGAGTGACAAGGCCAGTGTAATGCAGGTGAATTTTTAAATTCTTTGCTCAATAAAGGTGGCAGTTCACAGCTAGAGGGGGGGATGTCCTCACCCAAAAGCTCCCTCGCTGCATCTGCGACTCCCCAACGGGGTATGGCTCTGATTGCGCGTACTGTTCTGGAGCTGCACACCGTGAGAGTTCTCAGAAGAGCTCTGCCCGCCTACGCACCGGCTTCAGCCAATGCTCGAATCCTTCTGCCTTCGTGAGGAGCCGCGCTGCGAGGGCAGCTCCGCTCTACCCTGGCGGCGGGGAGCGCCCGAGCTCCGCGCCGGGAGAGGGGCGGGTTCCCCGGCGGCACCGCCCGCTGCCGGGGCGTCACCAGGAAGCGGAACGGACGCCAGCGGAATTAGTTCCGGGTGCGAGTGGCTGTGGGAGCGGGCGGGAAGCGGCGGTGGAAGCGGGCCGGGCCGGCCGGGATCCGCCATGTGAGAGCCCCAGACAGCCCCAGGTGAGCGGCGCGCGAAGGGCGCTTGGCCCCGAGGCGGCGCGGCGCTCCTGGGTGGGACGGGGCCGTGCTCGGGAGGGGGTCCCGGCGCCTGACAGGCCCCGCGGGGGCGGCGACCGCGGCCCGGCGGGCCGTGACTCGGTTCGGCTGCCTGGAGCGGCGGCAGCGGCTTCGTCGAGGCGGCTCTCGCCCAGCCGTTCCTCGGCGGGAGCTGTCGCGTCATAGCAGTCGGGGGCTGTGGTGCAGCTTTGGCGTGCGGGGAGGGAGGGCGGACGCACCTCTGTCGGGGTCTGCTGTTAACCTGAGCGAGGCGTACAATCTTCGGCACGGCGGACTGCGGCGGAACAAACCTGGGCCCATTCGGGGAGATGTTTATTGCCAGGAGTTGGGGGACCTTTCAGCTGCTGCTATTCAGTTAGAGAAGGTAGAAGTTATAGTGAAACCCCAGTCTCTGTAATGCAAAGGTCTTTCCAAATCCCGGCAGGTGTGCACAGTATGCAGAATTGGAATTGGCTTAGAGTAAATCAGAGTTGAGAATTAACTTGGAACAAGCCAGAACAGTCTCGGAAGCTCTAATGTGTGTCAGCCTGGTTTTCAAGAGAAAACAAAGTGATACAGGATTAGCTGCACTGCAGTTGTTACAGAATGCTCGACATCTGGATCAGAATGTGCCTGTGCTTCGTTGCCTGTCCAGGGACAGCTCCAAAGAGTTCCATCTGTCCCACGCAGTGAGCTGGGAAAATACCATGAAAATGTGCTTCTCACAGCTATTGGAAATATGCTGCAAAAAATGTTGCTGATATCTAGAGAACATAGTGACTTCATTGCCTAAAAGAAACATCGGAGCCAAAAAGTCAACAATTTGGTGAAGTGGACAGATTAAAATGCACAATAGTGATTAAGTATTACCTTGGTAGTAAATAATATTGTGTTATCAGAAGGTTGAAGAGCTCTCTTCCCACTTGTGACAGGTCTGGCTATATATGTATTCTCAGTCTCAAAATATAGGCTGGAGTTTTTTTATAATGGTAGTGACATCCCAAAGTTGTCAGGTATTCAGGAAATGTAGCTATTTAGCATTACATAATGGGGATATTGTGAAATTTGTGCACAGAATAGAAGTTTTTGATCATTACTTTTAAGGTCTTGCTGGTTTGAAGTGTATGTATCACCAACATGCCTCTTTGTTTTATTTATCTGGCACAATACCCTTGTTGATACTGGAATCATAGACACAGAATAGTTTGATTTGGAAGGGACCTTTTGATCTTGGCTTATCTCCAGTTTACCTCCTGGTAATTTTTTTTTTTGCTTTCAGAAATAGGTACATGCCTGCAACTATTATTGTGGTAATTTGATTTCTAGAGTCAGGATTTAGAGATTATTTCTATTGAGGTTTCTAATTTTTAGGTGAAACTATTTTTATGCATTGATAGGTGTTTAATTTTTGCCCTTCCACGGAGGTAAGCAGTTGTGAGGAAGACAGTTAAGAGAAAAGGGACAACGGTGTCACTTGAACTTCAATTTCATATCTGCTTTCTTTGGATATTTGCTCAAATAAGAGGGTCCTTTTTTTTTCTATAAAATTCTAAATATGCAGTTCCAACAATATCTCTGCTGCACGATGGTGACCACTGAGAATGAGTTTGCAGTGTTGCTGGTACTGGCATGTGCATATGTATGCATGTCCATGTATGTACGTACATCTAAATAAATTGATTTTATTTTGATGCTAAAATCATCCACTCTTTGAAGTGATTTTCTGTTCATCATGTTGTGAATCTTGGTGAGATAAAAATAAATCCTTTTAAATTTCTGTTAGACAAAAGTCTGAATTAGTAAAGCTTTACTGAACTGAGTGTCAGAGGTTACTGCTTTGCTCTCCAGGCAGTTAATGAAGTAGTGTCCCACAGCACTGCCAGAGCTCTCACCTGCCAGGCAGGAGCTTTGCTTATGGTTTCACCTTCACTGCAGGCGTTCAGCACCTTGGGTAGAACATGGCCTGTCTGGCTTCAGAGAAGGAATGATGATTTTCACTGGAGTGTTCTGATATCTACAAATGCAAGAGTGCAAGAGGCTGTTTCCTCTTGTTCTGTCGCTTGTTGCCTGGTAGAGGCATTTTTGGTGTTATGGAGTACATTGTTTTGTTTTTGTCTTAATTTTTGTTATGACTCTCCTAGCTTTTTTATGTATTTCTGTTCTCAGACATGTTACAACAGTAATGATTTGTAATGTGGGTTTTTTCCTAGGATTCCTTGTTACTGAACTAATTTAAGAAAATGCAAGGGATCTTTTCTCACACCGTAGTGTGAGTTAAAATGAGTATAACTTGTCATTCACCTGGCTGTGGGAATGGTGAATCATACTTCAGTGAGTGAAGGAGATTAAACAGGTGCAGACTTAGAAGCAGAAACTAATACTATGTTGGCAGACACACAGCTTCGTGTTATAGTTATATGATGCTTCTCTGCTGCTACTGTATGATGTCAGTAAAATTAAATACCTAATGTGGTTTGTCAACATCTATTCTTGTTTTTTAAATTAAATAAGAGTTTTCATAGAACATAATTTTGAAAGTAAATTTCTATTGAAATCTAATAAGAAGTGTTAAGTGCCTGTTGCTCTGATGTTCATAGGTTACTTCAACAAACACTTTTGTTTGAATACATAGGCCAGTGATCCACTACTACTAAAGCCATTTTGTGGCCTACATTTGCTGTATAAAACCCTAATGAATAAATGTAGTGCAGATGCAAAGAGAATTTATATGATCCTTTTGAGTGTGACTGCATCATCTCCTACAAAAATAGATATGAGGCTCAACACAGAGCCCTTCTAGGACTTAGTGAACCTGGTGTCTGGTTTTGGCCTGTGCCTTCAGCCAGTTTCTTGGATACATAATTGCTATGAAAACCTTAAACACTTTGATCTACTTTTGAGGAAAGGTTAAGAGAGGACCTATTCATAGACAGGTGCCCAGACTCAAATTTTACAGGACTTTGCCCTCACTTTACACTTACTCCCAGGCAGGGGTGAAAGCTAAAGCAAGACGAAATGCATTACTTTTTAACAATGAGTGTACCTGACACTGCTGTGAGTTTACGTAATCATAGAATATTCTGAGCTGGAAGAGACCCAAAAAAATCATTGAGTCCAGCTCAAGTTGTCTTAGTTCTCACTACCACTCAAATTCTTGAGTTTATATAATGCAAATAAAACTGTCATAATTCTGAGCTATTGTTCTATATGACTATACTGAGCCTAAATAACACAGATTCTCTCTGCATGTGCTGAGATACCATGGAAGCTACCGAATGGGGCTTCTGACTGAGCATGATTTTTTTTTTCTTCAGCTCTTCTAATTCTGTAAGGAATTATTATGTGTGTAAGTTTTATTATGACTGTCTGGTTAACTGCAGAGATAATTTTTTTTTCTTTAAAGCATACAGTAGATGGGTCCAGAGATAATTTGTGCTTCAAAGTACCTTTTTACTTCAGTTTAATGCTATATGCCTGACCCCAAAAGAGAAGAGGTTAGAGAGATGCTTCAGCTTGAAGGAAGCTGTTAAAAAACTGAGGAGTTCTTACTAGCCTTTTGAGACTGTAATGATCTTCCCAGACAGCTTCAGAAATGTTTCAGCCATAAATACTACTGTCTTGAAAGTGCTACTGCTCTGCACTCCAAGACCTCATGGTGTTGCTGTAACAGGAGAAGGAAGTTCTCTTTTTTTAGTTTCATTTTTGCTTTTATATAGGGGGAATTTGAAGCTCCTGCCTTGCTCTCTGATTGGGTTGAGTTCTAGCTTGAACAATACTTTGGATTAGTGATGTGTGCTGTGTCTGATTGGCAGAGATGTTTGACAGACAGTTTTACTTGGTACCAAAGCAAGCTGTATACTGCAGCACTGCTCTGCCAGCTCTGATGAATAATTGAGTATTGTTATGGTACAGTACCCTGCTGAACATTATTTTGGTTAGTGTTACTCCAATTTTATTATGGAGCTGCTAACTTGATCCTATAGACAAATAAGATAAAACTTTCTTGTGTATGGGAATATTATCTATGGATTACTTTTATTTTCTAGGTAACGACATTTGGGACTTTTGTGAATAAATAAGATCATTTTTCTTCAGTCTCTTATTGACCAATAAAACATGGCGAGTGGTGCCTGCTTCTCTGATATATGTAATGCCTGGGTTTTCCCCCAGGTCTTGCTTTCCCAAATTGATACAAGGAAGTTGGGATGCTCTGGTACTAACCCTGGCAAAATTACTGGAGCCTCAGTGCTGTTCTTCCTACAGTCCTGCCTGCTCCTGAATGGGGTGTCCATTGGTAACCTGGTCATTTCTCCTCTAGCTGTAGGTTTAAGGTTGTCGCTGAAACCAGAAGAAGGGTCCCCTTCTGCCCACTGCTGCTGTATTTCAAAATTCTTGTAATTTAACCCCAGCTTTCCGCAGATGTTTTCAAGGTCACAGGAAGCATGTGTCTGCAAAGGAGGAAACGAAGGTGGAAACGTAGTCACAAGAGTGTGCTGTAGTTTGTTCACTTTGTTTTTTAAGAGCAGGTGGATATAGAATCTTGTTGTGCACTGCCTTTTAGGCAGTGTATACTTGACCTGTTTGCTTGCTTTCAAAACAACCCTGTATGTTCCCTTGATCCCTGTTGCAAGTTTTTACTGCTTTTCTGCTACACTGACTTACAGACCTTTAGTTCCATCATCCTCTCCACTCACTGCCAGGATATGTTGTTTGCTCCTAGCATCTTAAGCAAAACAAGCTTCTTTGTTTCCCAAAAGAAAGATGAAACAACCCCGAGAAGAAGGATGTAGAATTACTTACAGATATGTATATGCACGTGGAAATAAGAGGATGTTCTAACAGTCATGATGGGCAAGGATCACCGTGGATTCCTCTCTCCTTGGTGTCCTTCTGGTTCTCACGCTTTCTCTGGTATGTGTTTACAGTCCATTTTCAATGTGTGGCCATGTCCTAGGGACTGTGAATTCATCTAGAGATGCCGTGATGAAAAGAACATAATTTTTTTCCCCTCCATTGTAAGGCATAAAATGTCCATCTTCTTTCTTCTCAGGTGCCTATCCTTAATTCATTCCTTCTGTCTGGACCAGTGCTAGTGGTGACAATTTATATTTTAATATTTTCTCCAGGAATAAGTTATTCTCCATTTTGCTGGGTAAGAGCCCTTAGGGAAGTATGGGACAAAGAGGAGTGCCACTGTCTATATGTGACAAACTTTCTGTATGTCCTAGACTGGAATGCCAGATAATTGCTGCTGGGGACTGGTCTCTTGGTTTGTACTGACCCAGGTAACTTGTCCATTCATGTCACTTCAAGTCAACAAAAACTCTTTCTCCATTTAGCAGAGAAACTTCATCAAGAATGGCTGATGTTACATCTGTGCATAGCTAATAAGCCCCACAAATTAAAGGTTTCCTATGTTTGGTTTCTAAGAAGCTTGCTACCCTGTCAGACACAAGTGAAGGTGACAGATTGTGATAGTGCATTCCCTCCTCCCTGGTGATTCTTGTAAGTGACCTTAAAACACTCATTTGTAACACAAACATGCATCCAACTGCTGGAATGCCTGTCTTCTGCATGGGACTGGGATAGTGATTCTCTGCACAACAGGCAGGGGTGCTGAGAAAAGCAGAGTTAATCTTGCCATGTAACTGCCACACTGCTGGGACAGGTTATGTGTTGTGCTGTTTGATTTTTTGACTTATATCGGCTCACAACTCTGAACCACTTTGTAGCTTTGTTTGCTGAATAAAAGAACTGTCATGCCAAAGCCATCTCTGAAAGGATTGCTGCAGTCATATCCCTTCTGGTAGCCATCTTGCAGTCCTTATTTCCCACGTCACATATGAGAGCCTACAAATTTCTTTTTTCTCACTTTTACATCTCGGCCAAAAAAACCAAATGAAGTCCCGTTTACCCATTTTAATGGGTCATGACACTGGTAAGTTAGAGAACATGTTTAGCAAGCCTGATAACTTGATTTTAAATGTTCTGTGAGAGTTTTTGTCAGTTTTCTAAGTCAGACATAAAGCCCAGTCTGGAAGCTGGCTTTCTTGTGTCTCCTGAAAAAGTTCCATTTGTGAAGGTTGCAAGTGTTAGTTGTAAGTGAGGGTCCGCTTATCCAGTGCTTCCATTTAGGCTTTTAAACCTGTTTCTACCTGTTGATTTTCTTTTTAGAATACCTGAATTTTCATAATTTGATTTAAATTATTCATATGTCCCATTACAGCATGTAACATAATAGAAAAAAAAAATCCACTAGTATATTGTGATACATTGGATATGCTTCCTGCATCTGAAGTCAATGGATGATGTTGAGATCTGTATGTTCAATTGGACAAGCAGGTATGGTGGCAATATTATGTCTTTGGACTTCTGCATTAATAAGAACAAGAATAGCAATAAAAGGTTCTGAAGATTCTTGGGCAGTTGATTAGTGCCCAGTCTTGGAAATGTAAGGTAGTGCTGCAGATCGACATTCTCAGGCTGATAGTGTGTGTGTGCTTTTTACAATAGTAATCTGTGAAAAGTGCTTTTCTTTAGCTTTTGTTTGGAACTCTATACATTTCTTTAAGGGCTCTTTGAATGTCCTTTCCTAGTGTTTGAGTATCCATGGCTTTTAAGTTAGGTTAGACTTTAAATATCAAATTATTCCAGCTAGGAAATCACTGCTGTATCAGATGAGCTTCAAATTTCACATCATGATTTGTTAAAAAAAATAAAAATTAAAATCACAAAAAATAAATTGTTTTAAAAAATTGAAAGTCCATGGGTGGCTCAAACGCTTTTCTTTCAAATGCGCACATGCACAAACATGCCTGTGACTTTTCCTTAGGAGATTTTTCAAACTTCACTAATTACCTTCCAACAATCATTCTTGGGAAATTTAACAATGCAGTTCCCTGCAAGTAGTACTGTAATACCTGGCTTGAACACATTGAACTCAGGATTCTGAAGTGTTTACCTTGCCTAATGGCTATAAAATTGATATTCTTTTGGGCAGGAGGATTGTTCTGCAATTCTTGCCAGGGAATGAAATTGCAAAGTTTCTTTGAGGACAGACTGTCCCAGGGAGACTGTGATGTATTCTGAGCAATTGCATTGTGAATGTTGCAGAGGGATAATTCAAATTATAGAAATGCAAGAAATGTGTAGATTAAGATTCTGCATTTTTATTATATCAAGTATTTATGCTAAACGTTTTGTTGTAATGCACCTTTAACAGATCAGTGTGGTGATTTAACTTAAACATTTGCAAGCATTTGTTTTTGAAATGGAAAACTCTGTATTCATTCTCTGTTTTACATCTTCTAATTTTTCTTTCAGATTACTCTTTACATCTGTAGAAATGGACAGCAGCAGTTTCATTCAGTTTGATGTGCCGGAGTACAGCAACACTGTTCTGAGCCAGTTAAATGAACTCCGCTTGCAAGGGAAGCTGTGTGACATAATTGTGCACATCCAGGGTCAGCCGTTCCGCGCCCATAAAGCTGTCTTAGCTGCCAGTTCTCCCTATTTCCGCGACCATTCAGCATTAAGCACCATGAGTGGCCTATCTATATCAGTTATTAAAAACCCTAATGTTTTTGAACAGTTGCTTTCTTTTTGTTACACTGGAAGGATGTCGTTGCAACTGAAGGACGTTGTTAGTTTTCTGACTGCAGCTAGCTTCCTACAGATGCAGTGCGTCATTGACAAGTGCACACAGATACTGGAGAGTATTCATTCAAAGATCAGTGTTGGTGATGTTGATTCTGTCACTGTTGGTGCTGAAGACAATTCAGAGAATCGCAATGGCGTTAAAGACAGCAGCTACTTTGCCAACCCTATTGAGATATCTCCTCCCTATTGCTCTCAGGTGCGACAGTCAACAGCAGGCAGTGATCTTCGGATGGAAACTACTCCAGGCAAAACTCTTCGTAGTCGTCTGCAAGAAGAAGGGCATTCAGACCGAGGGAGCAGTGGGAGTATCTCTGAATATGAGATTCAGATTGAAGGTGATCATGAGCAAGGAGACCTGATAGTAAGAGAAAGTCAGATTGCAGAGGTGAAAGTTAAAATGGAAAAGTCTGACAGGCCAAGCTGCTCTGATAGCTCTTCCCTTGGTGATGATGGATATCACACTGAAATGGTGGATGGAGAGCAGGTGGTGGCAGTAAATATTGGTTCCTATGGGTCTGTCTTACAACATGTTTATTCATTTACCCATGCCTCATCACAGCCTACAGGTGTGTCGGAAACCTTTGGAAGCCTGAGCAATACAAGTCCTTCAAGGTCAATGCTGAGCTGTTTCAGAGGGGGTCGTGCACGCCAGAAACGAGTACCTACGGGCCACTTGCATAGTGATGTCCAGGGCTTGGTGCAAGGGGCTGATGGTGAATCCATGGTGAGTAATCCAGGATATGAAAATAGTCCACGGGAAAGAAATGCAAGAGGTCAATGGTATCCATACAATGAGAGGCTAATTTGTATTTACTGTGGCAAGTCTTTCAACCAGAAAGGGAGCCTTGATCGACACATGCGATTGCACATGGGAATAACTCCTTTTGTGTGCAAGTTTTGTGGAAAGAAATATACCCGTAAGGACCAACTTGAGTATCATATTCGTGGTCACACAGATGACAAGCCCTTTCGCTGTGAGATCTGTGGAAAATGTTTTCCTTTCCAGGGTACACTAAACCAGCACTTAAGAAAAAATCACCCGGGGGTTACAGAAGTGAGAAACAGGGTTGAGTCTCCAGACAGAACAGAAGCCTTTGTGGAACAGAAAGTAGATAATAATGCTTCTGCTTCTGAGGCCATGGATTCTAGTATGGAAATTCATGCAATGTCTAACACATCTGATTAAAGTATTATTAAAATATTCTAAATGAAACACAGACAAGCACATTACTAATGTATTTTTTAAGTACATTATTCTTTTAGTAATCTTCAGTACAAATGTAACAGCTTTTTAATTTTCCTGACCTTCTGGAAAGCAGTTAGAAATGTTTTCTGGAGAAGATTTCAGAAGTATTCTTAGTTTTTGAAGGAGGCTGAATTGTTTGGGGTTTGTTTTTTATATTTGAAGATGCTCAGAATATGAAGACAGTGTATGGGGAAAGACTTGGAAGAGTCTGCTGAAGTGTCCCTGCTGATTGATCTGGCGAGACACAAATGGCAATGGAGAAAGACATTAGAATAAGATTGGCAGCTCTGCTGAATGCTCAAAGAAGCTATAATTTCCTTTATTTCTTAAATCCTGTTGCTCGTAATGAGTTACACAGCAGTGGGGAAAGGGGCAATTACAGCTTTGATTCCTCTCGTGTCACAATGAAATCTCTTCGCTCTTACTAATTGGGTTTGGTAGTGAGTCTGTTTATATATATAAATTTGCTTTATATATATAAAATGCTTTCACTTTCCCTGTTCTGGTTGAGGTGAATGTAAAGATATGTCAAGGCTAATACCATATGCCACTCTATCAACTGTTAGGACTCCTCTCTGCTTAGGGTTTAGAACTTTGGACTTTGGGAGGATAGTTTTTGTTTTAAACAAATGTTTGGTTTTCATTTTATTAAACTATTACTTTGTGTGCAAAAGTGAGCAAAGTGAATTACCTTGTTTTAATAGCTTTGCTTTATAACATATGTAAACCAAATGCCATAAATCTATTAAACTATGGTTAAATTGTTGGAAGGTTTTGTTAGTTGTCTAGAATGCAAGCTGGACAACCTGTGGTGCTGACCTTTTTATATATATAGAGATAAATATATCTATATATATANTAGCATTGTGGTCTAAAATGTGTTTTTACTGGCCTCAGAATCTACCTTCATTTCGTACTGTAGAACTATACCAGGTAATTAAACTTAACTTCATCACTCTTCATGGTTGGTTAAAACATGAGAGAGATGTAGTTTAAACCGCAGTATTTCCAAGCAGTATTTTAATAGGTCTCTTCACAGAGAGCTGTTTTCAGGTGCACGTTGACTTCCTACTTAAATCTCCGAGTGATATGCCAGCACTTGGAATTTGTACTTTTTTTGTATAGAAAAGCAAATACTCTATGGGAATTTTGAGCAATATGTTATTTCATGTGTGAGTACTACAGAGTTGCTATGGCTTCTCTGTTTTTTCAGTGGCTTTCTTTCTCCATAAAGAAGCTACCAACAACTTTTAAAATACTCTAAATCTATTTTGTTTCACCAAATACATGTTTTTAATATGGTGCTAGATTCATAATTTAGGTCAGTATAATATATAAAGTGTGAAACATAATCATGATGGTCAAGAAAAAAAAATCCCCAACAAAAGACAAATAGAAGCCCCCCCTACACAAACCAACCACCCCTCCTCCACCCCAAGCAAACAGAGAGAAACCCAAACAAGCCACCCCATACCACAAAAAACCAATGGCTTAAGAGACCTCAAAAGCATGGACTGGCAAACACTACTGTTTAACATTCTACCTGAATTCTACCTGATGAACAGAATTAATTATTAAACTAATCACATACTTCTTTAGAATACAGGTTTTATATTTTTGGATCTTATGTTTGTTTAGCCTGATACTGAAAATACATTTGTGAACGTGCTGATTAACTCCCAAAAATTAGAAAATAAAACCTCATTTCTAAATTATTGGAAAGAAAAAGGTAGGTTTGCTATCTTGTAAAACTTTTTGGCCCTGTGAAGCTGGGGAATATTTGTGCAGTAGCTTTATTAAATACACTAGTTCTTAATATTGTGGCAGTCTGCAATAAGAATTAATCTCTCAAACATGGATTTACAGTATAACCCCCACCTGCTCCATTGGAGCAGTTTCAGTTAAATTGAGTACATCATTTGCCTCTTTGTCCTAAAACTACCTAAATAAAGAGGCAGGGGGTGGGGAGATGTTTCTCTCCTTGAAGCAACAACAGAAATTTTGTTTCCAGTAAGGGAAGGGATAGTCTGTGTCTAAGACAGGTAGTCTGTATGTTTACCCACCTAAAAACATGGTGTTTCTGATACAGTTTTTCCCTTGAGTGTTTGTTTTAAGTAATTAAATTCAAAAAGTGTGTTCTGGTAAATTAAGTTTGAGACATGCAAAATCCAAGAAATGTACAGTTATTCTTAACCCTTTATCTTGAACCTGTGCTGTGGTGCCTTTGGTGTGACCTTTTCCCTGGAAGGATGACTTGAGGATAGCAGGATATGGGTACAAATTTTATATTTCTTGAATTTCTCTGTGTCACAATCCTAGCATTATTTAAATCTAGTTCTTTGTATTTGTAAATGTATTAAAATGGTTTGAGTTTACCAAAGAGTGACTTATCCAAAATTGTCTCAGACAAAAACAAACAAAAAACCAACATCATGTTGATTGTACAGGTTCAGGTTCAAAACATTGTAACAGACTGTTAAGGAGCAGGAAATGCTGCGTTTTTCTACATGCGGTTATTCAGCAGTGTGCGCTCGTGCTGGGCGCGCAGTTCCCTCCCCTCGCGGGCAGTGCTCCTGACTCCCAAGCCATAGTCCAGCTCTGCGCTCCAGCCGCCCGGGCTCAGGCAGCACCCCGCGCGCAGCTCTGCCAGACACCAACATCACCCTGGCAGCAGCAATGCCACTGTGCCTTGTCACGTAGCAGGGTGCCAGGATCAACGCTGTCACAGACACAAAGTGTTAACTGCTGGAGTTTGTGTCACCAGCCCACCGAGCAGGAGGCCATTACTTTAGCAAATGCTGGAAACACTGTACAGTGTCTCGTATCTGTGCAGTTCTCAGCACAGAGCTGTTACACATTTCATTTACAATAAATGCAGAATTCAATAAAATATGTGAAGAAATATTTGACAGCAAAATAAGTCATGAAATTGTACAGGCTGGTTCATAATTGAGTCTCTTCTTAATCTACCTTTTTAATTCTAGACAAATGTGAAAACAGTGACAGTGTCCTTTCCTCTAGATTCTTAACCTGTTCTGACAAACTGTGAAAAGAAAGGATTTTATACTTTTCCTAATGTTTCTGGTTTAAAACTATTATTTTAGCTTTCTTTATCGGTTATCTTCCATACTATTTCTTTTAAACTTGTAAATACATTTAGAAAATAGCTTTGTATATACTTAGTGTATTAAAAGTTCAGTTTGGTCACTAAGGCCTCAAGATTGGCTGTGCTTTCTGAGTGGGAAATCTTTCTGTAGCATAAAGGATACTGTCAGTTCACTGTCAGCAGGGTAGACTGTAGGCCTAAATTGAGAGTTTTAATGCAGTCTTCCCCAGCATAAATTAATGTTTTATGCTGAAGCCTTTGGTTTACTTTAAGACAAAACAATGAGGCCTCATAATTCTTTAGGCTGAATTATGGGAAGAACAACAGGAATAAAATCAAGGGCTGGGAAAATATTAAATAAGCTTTACCTTTAAATATACACATATTATTTGAATTTTTGTATTAGTTTACTGTGATTCTTTTATTGTCATTTTTCTAAACAGGTTTCACATGAAACCATTGAAAGGGACTCAAATATGCAACACCTAATCTATTTTCCAAGGGAATTTTACCCTTGAATGGTGCTTTTTGACTGGTCAGGGTTATTTATTAAATTTTATATTTGAAAGTATTTGGGGAATTATGTAAATTCTTTATATGAATCTCTTTATTTCATGAATTGTAAATTTCTTAATACTCAGTGATCAAATTGGAAGTTTAGTAAAGTCATTCAAAATGTTCAAACTTTATAATCTGTGTGCATTTTACATATATTTTATCAAGTGCCAGAATACTTGTATTTAATATTGTAGATTTAATACTACTTGCACATCCCTGTGGCAGCATTAACTTAAGTTATGCAAGTTTNAAAAAAAAAAAAGCTAAACAAATAAGTAAGCCTGGGACATGTGTTCCTGTATTTCTTCAGGGGATGTGAAGCCACGTATCACTGAGCAGGTTTGCTTCTTGCTCCTGTAGCTCCTGCTATGGCAGATACAGAACTGCTGACCCTCCCATTCCCACAGGCCGGGGATTCAGCCTTTGGACTCAGCCCGAGAGCCTCTGGTTGTAGATCTGGTTAGAGGTAGAGCTCTTGCACGATTTTAACAGTGTTTGTTTCTGACTGAAAATTTGTATTTTTAAATAACTTTTATTTGTATCTTTATTTTTCAAGATAAATAATTGAACAGTTTGAATGACTTGACTTGGTGTCATTATCTTGCAATATAAACCAGGAACCTCACACCTCCGCACTTCATTGCCATGTGAAGTAAATGAAGCTAGCTAAGCTGATGCTGTAAGAATTAGTAACTTGCCATTAAGGATTATTTTATAGCATGAACTTTAAAATATTTATTCAAATGATATTTTACTCTTGTATTCACTTTGTTTTTAGATTTGTGACATGAATATTCCTGTGCTGCTTTATTTTGTTCTGATAAATTTGTTTCTTGCTTGTAAATTGCTTTTTTTATGGTATAAAGTCAATTGGAATTGCTGTTTGTAAATTAAAATGCTTCTAGAGCAAATCTGTGTTGTCAGTGCCTATAATTAGATATTTAATTACTAAGGGGCTTGCATTTTAGATGCTATTACTGAAGTGTTACAAGAAGCATTTTAATACTGATCTACCAACTAGAAATCTAAAGTCTTTAGAGACAACTACTCTTGAAGTTTCTCTGTTTTGCCAGCATTAATTGCTTAGTTCTGACCAGATGATCATTTGAGTTGTGTGCTCCAAAACCATCCAACTTCCAAAGCAAAACAAAAAACCCAGCCAGGTGGTGGCAATCCATCCATGCCATTCCAAGGCAGGTCTGTTGAGCAGGGAAACTCTGCTTCATTCCTACAGCAGCACTTATGTTTTATGTTCTGCCACATCAATAAGTAGGGCTGATGCTACTCCCAGCAAGTGTAGGTACAGTCCTCCTCACCCACAACCTTGAATTTAACAGGAGCAGCCCCAATGCGGTTATAGGCCATGGTTATCTTGACTGGCAGTGGGATTTGGAGGGAATGGAGTTGAGTACATTAGTCCTCCCTGAGTCCCTGTTGGTGCCAGAGAAGCTATTCCAGCAAAACCTCCCTTCAGATCCCTTTCCTATAAATTCTGAAACTTCAAATAATGCAGAATAGGGTAAACAAGACCTGTTAAGAGTGGTATAAACATACCGTTACACTGGTATCCGGACCACTGAGATGATCAGGTGCCTGGAGTACCTCTGCTCTGGAGCCTGGCTGGGAGAGCTGGATGTGCTCACCTGGAGAAGAGAAGGATCCAGGGAGACCTCAGAGCCCCTTCCAGGGCCTAAAGGGACTCCAGGAGAGCCTGGAGAGGGACTGGGGACAAGGGATGGAGTCCCAGGACTAGGGGGAATGGCTTCCCACTGCCAGAGGACAGACTTAGATGGGACATTGGGAAGGAATTGTTCCCTGGAAGGGTAGGGGGGACCCTGGCACAGGGTGCCCAGAGAAGCTGTGGCTGCCCCTGGAGTTGGACGGGGCTTGGAGCAACCTGGTCCAGTGGAAATTGTCCCTGCCCATGGCAGGGAGGTGGAATGAGATGAGCTTTTAAGTCCCTTCCAACCCAAATCGTTCTGATTCTATAAACGTTCTAAAATACCTGAATTTTTTCTCATCCTAGCTGCCACATCTGAATTCAGCATCAAGAGGAAAACGGACTCAGAGACTGGATACTTGTTTAAAAAGTGCTATGAAATACCAGTCAGCAAAGCAGAAAACAGAAGACAAAGATTTTGTGAAAAAGTTTTGTTAAGAAGGCTAAGGAAAAAAATTGGTTTAGGTTAAAATGAACCAGTTCTGTTTACCTGGTCTTTGTGTACATGCAGACACCGGCCCCATTGCTTAACTTTTCATAATGCAAACTTCTTGCAAATAGGCTGAGGGGAAGGTAGAATAGCCAATGAACATGACATATGGAATTTATGCTCTTCCACCAATAATCATGCAGAGAAAATGAAGCTGAATCCCATGGATGCTACATTTAATGAACTATATGAAATAGCATAGTACATTTGTATTGTGCATGGCTTTAGGAAAAATTTAAATTAAAAATTATGTCAAAAGTCAGTTGAATTATAGACAGAAACATTTCATTAAAATTTAGGGGAAATATATGGCTGATGACATTGAAGTAACATTACTTGTCTATGCAGTCTTTTCCACCAGAGGGTGCTGGGTGATTTTAAAAAATATGTTATATAGGGGTCATTTAAGGCGCTGTACATAGTAGAAGCCTAAAATAGGAACAAAAAAGGTTTCCAGTCCCCACGACATCTTCAAGAGGAGCCAGTCTGATGCGCTGGGTGGAATCCTGCATGTAGCTACCAGACCACCGAGTCAATGTTTTCCTGTAGTGGTGCCTGCACACACTGTGCCTGAACGTTGCTTTTAGAGAAGCTCTAAATCAGAGAAAGGTGCACCATCCTTTTGCCTTGTAGTTTCAAGTACTACTCTCAGTTACCAAGAAGCCCACAAAGCCCTGTTTGATTGCCTTGGAAGAACACACACGGTCACTGCCCTGCAACATCATCACCTGGACCTGGACCTGATCCCGGCTTTAGTTCGGAGGTTCCGACAGGTCCCTCGATGCTCCGAGAAGGGAGAGGCATAGCCCATGCTGCGGCGAGGGGACGCAAACGAACGGCAGTTCACTGACTGTTCTCCGGGAGCGGTCGGACCCGCTGCTCGCGGCCGGGCCGCGGCCGTGAGGGACGCTCTGGCCGCTCGGAAGCCCTGCCCGGACCCCGCGCTCCCGTCGCCGTCACGGAGCCGCCTGCGCGGCCGCGCTGCGAC
>VZTR01012651.1:101722-117546 GCA_013400775.1 Chaetops frenatus | reverse complement strand
TGGCTGGGCAGTTGTGGTGGTTGGTTGTGTTGCTTGTGGGTGTTTTTTTGCAGATTTTTTCTAGTTCCCTCCAGACACCTAACTAAAGCATCATTTATGGCATTAATTGTAAGGAGGGGTTTTGTTTGAGATGTGCTTTGTGAATGGAGAACATTCTGGATGATGAGGAAAAGGTATTAAATGTTTCTTGACTAAAAAGAAATGTGAGGAGAGGGGAAGGAAGAAATAAAATACCCTGGAAATAAAAGCTTAATTAGCGTAACTTCAGTGGGTGGAAACTTGCTTGAACAAATAAAAAGCTGCAAGTGAGAAAATCAGAGAATATTATAATCAATTTGGGCAGAAGGAACATTAAACTTCTTTTTCTGATAAGTTATGTAATCCAGGGAGAAGAAGCAGATATCAAATCTTATCTTAGAATTGTGGACTGCCAAAGCGACCCCTGGAGATCAATGTAGAAAAATGGTTGGGTAACCAGCACTTCCTCAGCTGAAGATCTGGGTGTTCTACAGGGTTGCAAACTGGTTTGGAATTAGCGTTTTACTTTCAAAAGCAGGAAAATGTATGAGGATAGATCAGCAAAAGTACTGTGCACCTGAAGTAACTTTTGTCTTCTGCTGTTTGATAGTGAATCCTCAGCTCCAGTTTAAGGACTTGAAAGCATAAGGAGGATGTGGACCAGTTAACAAGTTTTCAAAGAGTATAAGGGAATGAAGGGGAAAGGTATTTCATTTCCAGAAAGATAGGGGAATACTGTTCCAAGCTTAAACCTACTTTGAAATTGAAGTCAAAATGTAATTATTAGAGAGGCCATGATGTATTGCTCCAAAGGAGTTTGTAGTAGACCTGATTTTCTTCTGAGAATTTTTCCTTACATAGCACATTGGAATCATGATATTTTTGGCAGAGCTTTTGCATGCCACAATGCAGGCTTTGGTGCTCTATCTTTGGCAATTCTGTGAAAGTACTGCTTTGTAGTAAAATGTTTTAGAAACTTAAAGACTTAAGAGACTCAGTGCTTACTTGCTCAAGTTTCTCTCACTGTATTTCCATGGAGAAACAAGATGGGGGTCATTCGGTTTGGTTTTTAACATGTGGCAGTTGCGTTACTTGATAATCCTAAAAAGTTTGTTGATGTCCTTTGGAATATTTTGCAAACAGCCATGAAATATATTGAGTGCAGTTCCCCTGCATTACTCTATTTCAGTTAGCTCTGAGTTTAGAGATCTGTGACCCTTTTTTCTGAAGAAGGTATGTGTTGTCCACACAGTGAAGAGCAGACCATTCTTGTATGGAACACATAGAACACGTACTTGAACTGGTGGTGTTTGTTTTGTTTTGTTTTGTTTGTTTTGTTTGTTTTGTTTGTTTGTTTTTGTTTGTTTGTTTTGGTTTGTTTTGTTTGAGATGTGGGACCATAGGTGGAACTGAATTCTTTACCTGTTATTTTGTTATCATGTAGATCAGTTGATCTCTAGTGTGATTTCTCATCATCAAATCTTGCTTGTGGCAGAACTCCTAAGACTCTTATTAAGGGCTGTATAATATCCCCTTACTATTCCACCACTTGCTTCCTTTTGCTCCTGTCTAGAGCACAAGTGCCCCATGTAAGGTACAGAGCAGATACTTCTTTTTTAATTACACAAGCACATTATCAAATGCTAGATCAACAAACTTGCAGTAACTTCACAAATGTTTATGGCGTCAACTCCTTCAGATGTCTTGAATTGTAGCAGTTCAGTTTTGAGCAAAGGTAAATAAAATTTAGATGACTTGATTAGTAAGATTTTTCTGAAAGTCCTTTATCTCATACATGTAATAGAAATGATGAGTTGGTCTTGGCAAAGTAACATGAGAAAAACCTGTGGGGCTATGGTCCCTGTCTTCGACATTCACAGTTCATTTTTTGCTTGCTTTCTGTGTTTCTACTTCACATGTATGTAAAGTAAAAAATAGCTAAATAAATTCTGACTGCATTTTTGATATCACAATTAAAATGTTGCCCACTGCATATAAGCATAAACTAATGTAAATGTATCAATAATATTACTTACCAGATGGTTTATCAGTTGAAGTTGGAATACTAGTAACTGCAGGCATGGTTGGTAAGGTAGGTGGCAGAACTTTTAAGTTCTGATCACTTTGAATCTCATTAGTAGATATCTGGTTATTAATGCGATTGTAAGTAGGAGGCTGGTACACTTTAATTGGTGGTTGTGGAGTTTGTGGCAGTGGCTTTATGGATGGCATTCTTTGACAGTGTTCTTCCAGCTGGGCAATTATTATTGTCTGGTTATTGGCAATTGACATCAAATGTTGATACTTGTGCTCTAAGTCTTTGTATTTGTTTGCAAGCTGCAACATGTCTGCAGTTTGGTTCAAAATCTTATTTTCAAGTTGAGAAAGCTCTAAGGCGTTATCACGTTTTCGGATAATTTCATGTAATAGCTGCATGTAGAGTTGTGTGACACGAGAATTCATATTTCTGCTCTCTTTTCTTAAGAGTTTAACTTCATTAACAATTCCACCATCCACCTCTACCAGTTGCTGGAGAGCTTCTATTTGTCTCTTTTGTTTAAGAAGTTCATTGTTAAGTAACTGTAATTCTTGTTTATTTACCCTGTTTTCAAGCAGAACTTCAGGCTCGTTAGAATTAACACAAATGGCACCTGTCACTCTCTGCTGAGGTACAATAAAGGTGTAAGTGCATTTGTCTTGGGTGTCACTGGAACGCTTATATCTGTTCATATAAATGAATTCTTCATCCTTTTCCTTGTCATTGCCTTGAAATTCCTGTGTTTCACTTGTAGTAACTCCCATAACAGTTACTAGCATTAAACAGATGAATCTTGTTGTCGTCATGATCCTCTAGTTCCAGTCAAATATTCTTCTGCAAAGAACTTCCTAAAATCTGTTTTAAAATAAATTTAATAGTAAGTGACGAGTAGGAAATCAGTGTGGATTTACAAATGATAATTTCTTCTAAAAGTTAGAAAATAGTACTTAGNTACGTGTACAAATGAGGTATTTTTCTTGCCCAGTGTCAACTCCTGTTGACTGAAGTGGACATGATGGGGAGTAATTGCATCTTTCTGTGGTCAGAACTGTAGTTACTAGTTGCTAGTTCATCTAAAGCCTGCCAATAACCGTAATAAGAAATAAATACAAGGATTTGAAGAGTCCTTTCTTCCAGGCAAGTACCACAAAAGTTTCCAAGATTGGCGTTTTCATTTAAATATTAATTACGCTTTAAATTTCTTACAGTTACAAGTACAACCTTTAAATGTAAACAGAATGTAAGTTAATGTGTTTTAATGCTGCTAAAAGTTTTAAAAATACCAAACAGTTAATTTGCAGTATTTTATAACTACATATATATTGCAAGAGATACAACTTAGGTGACATGTAACAATTTTACTTTATTCAGCAGTATTGAACCTCCATTGCTTAAAAAAAAAAAAAAAAAAAAAGAAAAAACTTTTTTTAAATTNAAAAAAAAAAAGGAAAAACTTATTTTACATTAGTCCTTAATAATTCTAAGTTAAAAACTGTACTACTCAGATATTACAGGCAGTAAAATCTGTTATTTTTCCAGACTAGTAGAATTTACAGCTGAAACATTTATTGTGACTCTCACTGGAGACACTGTCTCTACATTCAGCCTAGTCATCTCACTTCGGAGTCCCTTCTTGAAAGGGGAAAAACAGCTGCATATGTGCATGGTGGACAGTGATCATGCATGGTGATCTAAATCAGCTGGTAGTGTCTGCTGGCATACTGCAACAGTTGCCCTTTGGTGAAATTACCCTAACTTAGTTCTCCATGCAGATTCATGAGACTTTCACAATCTCTTAAAAAATAAGTCAATACCAGAACTTTGTAGGCAACAGTAAACTTGGAAACATGGGCTTAGCATTTTCACTACTGCCAGAAATACCCATGTCAGAAACCACTCTCTTATCATCTACTTGAACAGCACTTTGATGTTGTGTATTTCTAAAACCTTTCTGTTGTTGATTTTTAATACTCATGTATATGCAACCTAGTTTTCTTAAATAAAGTGAATGAAAAATGCAGTATGGAGTTTTTTCAGGTATAGAGACAGATACTTTTTAACCAAGGTGGTGTTGCCATCCTGCTTTTCTTTGCTTGTAACACATTTCTCATTGAGTAATCATTCAGTATTTAAGCATCTATCACCTTTCTGTTTGGTCAATTTTAGTACAATAATTTTTTAAAATTACATGAAATGGTGATAGTAACAGCTGTGAGAAACTGGAGTGAGTCCAGCTGAATACACCCAGCATGGTTAGCTGGGGGCTGGCAGATGTAGTAGCAGGAAGAGTGAGGTTTGTGTAACCTCTGGGTGAGAAGGTAAAGGACATCTTCAACTACTTAATGGGTGTTTGTAAAAAAAACATAAATTCTTTTTGGAAGTGCACTGTGAAAGGATAAAAATTACCTCAGGAAAAAATGGGGTTTTATTAAAAAGTGAACTTCACTGTTAGGGTGACTGAGGATGAAACCAGTCGCCCAAACAGGTGGTAGAATCTCCATTCCTTACATGAAGTTTTGATTTCGGTAAGGCCATGAGCAGTCTGATCTCATGTTGAAAACTGGACTTGCTCTTTGAGACAAAGATAAGGTCCCATCCAATCTAAACTGTTCTATGATTCTAGGCAGCTGCTGACTTGTAAGAGATTTTTTTTTTTTAATTTCAAGCTAATGATGGATATGCATCCTTAATTATTCACACTGAGAAGAAATACAGTTGTCATTTGTATTTTTGTTTTTGTGAAATAAACCATAGACGTTTCTGTAAAAGCTTGAAACAAAGTGACTAGGACTTAATCCTTCTTAAAATTTTTGGATATATACTTTTGCCTCAGTTTCTTATTTGGAATAAACTCATTTTCATTTTGCAAGTAGAAAGGAGTTGTGCTGTACAGAACTTTTCAAAAATCTTGAAAATATGTCAGATGAAAATCTGGAGTTTGACATGGGTTCTGTAAGTAAAGCAATACTGTTTGGAGCCCTGGAAAATAGGGAACATAAATTCAGCCCGCACAGCTTTAACTTGCATAATCAGCATTTGCACAGCAGGTCATACTTGGAAAACCTGGCAGTTTTCCAGGCCTCGTGTTCCTGCACAGATGACTGGTTTTGCAAATGTCCCTTCCATATAGGTGTAAAATAGTTTTATTTTGCTGTTGGAATTTTAATATCCTTTTTTCGCCTCTCTAAACCTGTACTTATTGTGACCACTGAAAAGAAACTCTTTTTCCTCAGAGTTCACTTCTGTCTGTTACAGCATCTCATATCTTTAATTGAGTATGGCTTTGGGGTGCCCATACTTTTCTGAGCTGAAGAAAGAGCAGCATCTCTAACAGATTTTTCTCTGAACTTTTTTTGAGAATGGTGTAAGAAAATAATGGGACAGGGTTCATCAGCCTTGTTATAACTTGTCATCTTAACAATCACCTAGTCCCTCTGCCTGATCATGTGGGTGACCCCTCTCTAGGAAGCCTATTCTAGGGTTTGACCAGTGGTTGCAGATGGCAAGCCACTAGTGAATGCCATCAACATGATTAGACTATGCTGAAATGTTTCTGTCATGATCTTGTTCTTCTTACAAGAAAAATCAGTGGAAGGAAAGTGACATTGGTTAGAGAATGCCCCAGTTAAAACAGAAACAACAACCATGCTGTCATCAGCTGTCCTCCTTTCTGCAGTCTGTATATCAAAATTTTGTAAGTCTCTTACTGTCTATACTTGTTTGGTTAAAAAGTTTTAGAATGAGGCCTATTTGTCGCATATTGTGAAGAACTACGTGAATAAATGGCATTCCTTCCTTTCTGCAGTTGGATTAAAATGAAGTTCACAACATGGTCATTTGAACAACGCTCAATGATTAATCTTTCAGGAACAAAAAGGCTTGCTGGAATGGAGAAAGTAGGGAGGGAAGCCAGAGAAACAGTTGTAAGGAAGGATTTAATGCTTCTTTAATACCTTTCTCTTTGAGTAGCAGAACATCAGATTCTTAGGACATTAGGAATCCTTCCCGGGTGAGAGGAAGATCATATCTGATATCTAGGCCATTAGCTTTCAGTTTTCTCCTGTGCCCAGTAATTGCTGATACTCGTAGTACTTGACTACTGCCGTTGCTTGATTACTCAGTTCTTCCTGTTTCTCTGGCCCCCTTCCCCTTGCCCTCTGCCAGTAGCTCTTCTGCAGTGGTCTGTGAGGAAACTATGTTACTAGGGCCATATTTGTTCCCAGTGCAAAATTCCACTTGGGTAGCAGTAGACTTTTCAACGTAAAAGCACTCTTGCAGGTTTGGGGCAAATTTTCTTAATTACTGGAAATACATCATTGTCTGTCTCTTATTGTCATGCATGCTGACAAAACTTTAACACACAAGCATACCAACAAAAAACAGGTGAATGAAGCACACTTAAATTATTTTTGATTAAACATCAAATGGAGCTTCTAATCAGATTGACATAATTTCATTATTTCATTTCTAGATTCTGGCTGTTCAAGACACATACTCGTAAAAGCACTTTTCATGGCAATTGAGTTGGGGCAAACTTGCCCTACTGCAGATGCACCAAACCTCACTTATGTGTATGTCTACTCTGTGTGGCAGTACATTTTACTTTTTATTCAGGCAAAATACTTTTTTTTCCTGTTTGCCTTTTGCTAGTATAACTGAATTTGTATGAAAACAGTTTGCAGCATTGTTGTGTGGCAAATAATTGTAGCATCTTAGCACTCCTAGCCAGCACAAGTGCTTTAGTTAAAATTTTGGCTTGTATACCAGATGTTTGCCTATGTGTGTATATAATTGGAAGTGGGTGGTTTCCTCATTCCTTGTTTACCCAAGTAAGGATGTTTCCATGATCTGGTGACAAAAGAGGAAATAAACTTTCTGAAAGGGATATTGGATGTTTCAATATTTGATTGCTTTTGCTGCCCTTTAGAGAGAAAACGTAAATAAAATCTTACTTTGGCTTTGCTTTGAAATATTTTTCTGTCCTGTATTCTGTCTTGCTTACATGCAGCTTTTCATTAGTCCAAGTGTGTTACATTTTGATTTTTATGACTATCTTGAAATCTATGTATTTCAACAAGATTTTACAATATAAAATTATACAGATATTTCACAACCTATTGTTTAATCACTGTCATGATTCTGAAATGATAAAGGTAAAAATATTTCTACATGCAAAAATATTACTGTTTGGCAAATGTTAATTTCTTTTTCAATCAGCCAGCTTGCCTTAAGAGGGAACATTAAAGGCAGCAATGTCAGCACTATGGTCTTTTTGAGTTTCAGCTACTTAGTATGCATCATATTGGATAATCCAAACTGTATACCTTTTTTCATTATTTGTTGGTTTTCATACCATGCCTCAGAGGATCTCATTTTTACTGAAGAGACTGGTTAACTGTCTCTTTCAGGTTTATGAAATATTTTGCCTGTGGGATTCTGTGTACAAATGAAGGTCTGTCTCTATCAGATGAAAAATATGACTTGCATAATAACAATCATAGAATCATTAAGCTTATCTGAAAATGCTGCCAGTAGTTTTTCAATGCTGTGGCTGTTTTTTGTTGAATGAAATTTGTTCATAAAAGAGACATTTGCCTTAGTACTCTGGAAAGACATGTATATCAAAGCCTGAGTATATAGTGTCAACACACTCGCATCTCTATCTCAAGTGGTTTTGCAATGTTGAATCTTTCAGCCATTGAGAGATTGGCATTTTGTGTCTAAGAGTTTATACTACGTCCTTTTCATACCTGTGCTTTTCAGTGTCCTGCAAAAAGTGGAGCTAAAATAGCAAGAAGACTACTAGATGGTGGCTGAGCACTGAACTTTTATTATGTGTTGCTTAACATTACAACTAAGTTTAAGGAGGAAAAGTTTTGATACTGAAGACATCACCTGTTCTATAGCATTCTGGAAAAGTACAAAAGCAAAATAATGATCTGTGTGAATCTTGTGTGGAAAACCTTAACTGAGACAATTGGGAAAAACAATTGCCTGGATTTTATACCAGAACAGAAGTTCTGTATTTTAAATTGCATTGTTAGGGGTAATTTCTACAGACAAGGAACATAACAGATCCCAGTAGGTAAAAGCAATAGAATTGCTTGTTGCTGCTGCTCTTGTATTTCTATGTACAGTAAACTTGTACAAAGCCAGAGAAACATACGTGTGACATTATGATGCACTGATCCATGCAAAGGCAGCTTTTGAACATGATATGTGACACTCTTACCTTTGGAGACTCCCTTACAGAGAAAAAAAACTTTCTGTGCTAAAACTCAGATGTTACACAAGAGCATTTCTGGAGACTTGAGTAGCTGTTTTGGATTACAGTTGAGTTTACTGCAAAGATAAGGTTTGTGGAACTGATAGTGAGAACTTGGTATATGACACAGACAGCAGCAAACTTTAACAAGATAGAAAAGATTTTTAGTGGCTTGTGTGTTGCAGCTGAGGAACTAAGGAGGCATTACTGGTTTCCTGGGCTATGATAATTACTGTAAACAAGGTGATGCAGTAGGTTTCCTCCCTGACTTACTCTTAAGCAGGACGCTCAGAAGCTGTCAAAATAAAATAGGATTCTCCATTTGAGTCATTGTATCTTTGGGATAACAACTGTTGTTTTTACAATAATCATTGTCACTCAGCCTCCCTAAAGAGGCTCCTACAGTATTACATACCTTACAAGTTAATTTCAGGATTGTAGGGGTTACATTTTTTAATATTTCACTCAATTTTCTGTATAGGGTTTTATTTTTGTGGCATGGGTGGGGGTTTTTTTGCAATAGATGACTTCTATTTAATTAAAGAGTGGATAGGCAAGGTCCAACACTCAGCATTTATTTCCATCTCTGCAAATTGCTCTGACTCAGGTAGGGCACACAGTCTAGAGACTGGATTATTCAGAGTTTGTGTAGGTTCAGCGTGCCACAACTGAATGCACTGTAATTACTCTCACATATCAAAGCCTTTTAGAATACCCAGATAGGTGAAAAACACACATATAAAAAGGATAACACACACACTTGTGCGTAACTCATATTTTCTGAAGTGGTTGCTTTGACTATGAAGAAGAAATGATACCATACATACAGATCAGCTTGTTCAGCTGTGCTAAACCACTATTACAAAATTCAGCTCTGTGGGTTAATCAGCTCTTTTGTGCTGGTCATATTTAATAAAACAAGGCTAGGAGTCCTTTTGATGGGCTGGCTTTTCCTCCATACCTCTGATATACCATCTTCTGTGCAGAGTCCTCAAGCACTGAGGCATATAAAGGAAGGCATGTTCACAAAAGGCATAGTGTTAGCTATGACAGCATTTATTCTCTAAAAGGTAAACTGCTGTATTTTATTGTGAATTCATACATAATTTGATAGCTGTGCATTCTAAAGAAGAAACATGAACAGCTAGCAACACATCTTCACTGTTAATTACTTTTGTCTTTGATATTAAAAGGTGTTTTTATATTAGTGCAGTTTTACATTTTTATTGTATTATAAAAGCAATTGAAGCAAGGGTGTTGAAAATGTAAAATCCTGCTATGAAAAGATCAGAAGGCTTGGTTTAGCATTTTTTAAAACAAATCTTAGGTTTTTGCTTCTGCAGAATCCTTTGATAGCCAGTGTTTGTGGACTTACATTTAGCTGGCATGTTCCAGGCACCAAGCCAGTAATATGATCTGGATTTCACACCACCATTGTGATAAGACAGACAAGCATGAATTTTTTTGAATTTGCTTGCTTTCCTGCTCCCTGCCCCTTGTCTTAGAGCTCATGCTCTGTTTTTACTCCTTCACACATTTTCTTCCATGGAATTATGTTAATTTATCCTGTCAATTTTTACCTCTTGAAGATAATCTTCAAACTTAATGTGAAGTTTGTTCTTTTCTAAGGGGAGGGACTTCCACTGCTGCAGGGTTTCTTTTAGAATAAACTCATGTATTGACTTTTAGATGAAAAGTGTTGCTGTGAAAAACTTAGATACTGATTTTTTTTTGTTTTGTTTTGTAAAAGGAAACAGCAATTCACAGTGAAAATACAGCACAGTAATAAGTACACCACATGTACTGAAAAAACTTAAAAGCTGGGCTTTAAGTTTTAAAGTAAATAGGGAAGGGCTGACTAATAGTAGCGTGCAGTGTTAGTTATGAAAACATGATACTAAACTGAATTGAAAAATTTAACTCCAGACTTATGGAGGGAATCACTTTTGGGGTTTTGCTGCTAGTTACTTGTTTCCATTGTAAAAAGTGCCACACTGGCATTAACCAATTAATTCCTTTAAGATACTTGTGTTAGAATACATTCTCTTGTCGGATTTTCTGCCCGCTTAAAAGTGGTGAAATTCTGGTTCAAGCACCAGTTCAGTTTTCTTAAAAGGTAATACTTTTTCTGATGAGGGGAATGGATGACTAAAGCAACACTTCGAACGAGAGTGTCTTCATGAGGTCTTGGAGAACTTTTGTTTTGAAATACTATCAGCTGCTGCAAGAAATTGCAGAAGATTATGTATCTTCTGTTGCCATATAACTTTCTTCAAGTTTTGGCAAAAGCTTCTTTAGTTACAAGAAGTAAAAATTTTCTTTTTGATTACCAAGAATTTTAGTTGTGTTGTTTGTGGATTGTTCTTTGTGCTTTACTAAAATTCTGTCATAGATGTGGAATGTAATTACTGAAAGAAAGCACTGCTTTTGTTGTTGCTTCCCTTAACAGCGGCCTCACCTTATTTTCACTTAATCCAATCATTACCAGAAAGTGCTCATACTGTGTGTGCTCTTATGTGTGCATGCACATTGTCCATAACAGCCTTTAAACAGATTCATATTTTAATAAATGTGACTCATTTTATCCGTGAAAAAATCAGTTAGATCGTGTAATAGTTTGATGCCTACATGAATGTACTCATAAATGCTAGTTTCTTTTTAAAATTACGTTTTTGTGAAATATTTCAAATATTTACTTTATAGACTTAAAGTATCAGGAAGTTTTGTATCTCCCTAATCAGCCATGAGTGCAAAAAAGACTGAATGGAGGTTTCATAATTTTTAAGACAGATAGTCCTTTAGAAAATAGTATGTCCTAGAAAAATTATTGGATGGCAAGTTTAAGGAAGTGTGAAGCTTAAAGTTATGTGCAAAAATAAGTACGATTTTTTAAAAAATAAAATCGTATTCTTAAAAATAATATCAAGGCTTTCCCTGCCTGGCCCGTAATGTCTCAGGTATCTTTAAAACTTTTATTGTAATATGTGGCGAATTTTTGTGTGGGCTCAAGGGCATTTTTTGGTATTCTGAAGTCAAAAAACAGGCTTGCTTCTTTAACTTAGGGAGCAGCCCCTCTCTGCTAAGCCTACAGTCGCTGGGTGACTCCATACAGCGGGAGCTCCTCGGAGCCGCGCGTACGGAACCCGCCGCACCCGTCTGGCAGCCTCCGGCACTGCCCGTCCTTACCCCGTCTCCTCGGGTTTCTCGCTCTGCTCCTCGGCCGCTCCCGTCAGCAGCTGCCGGCGCGGCCCGACCGCGGTGACATCGCCTCGGCGACCCGCAGTCCGCGTGTGCCGTGCTGGGACCAGATGGGACGGACTTGGGAGAGAGGCGCAATTCTTTTCCTCTTCCGCTTTTTTCTTGCTCAGGACCGTTCTGGGCTCGTCAGCCCAGACTGCGCCCCGCGTCTGAAGCGTTACCTTCCCGCGGGGCGCTCGGCGCTCCCGGCCGTCCCTTCAGAGGGCCCAGAGCAGCCTCATTTGAACCCCTGCTCTTTGTGGCAGGCTTATCCTGGCCGGGAAAGGGGGAGAGAAGGCAAAGCAGCGGCCAGCTGCCGGGCGCTGGTTGGACGGGCGAGCTGCCTCCGCCCCCGGGACGCCGCTGCAGTGGGGCTGCCGGGAGGAGCTCCGTGCTTTGGCCACCCCGGCTGAGCCCTCCCCGCCCAGGGTGCGGGACCCGGCCTCGGGGAAAGCCGAGTTTCAGCCGCTAATGCCGGGTTTAAGGTGAAACTGGGGAGATCGCGAGAGGCGCGGGTCCGCTTTGTTAGATAAGCGGGAGTGAGGGTGTGTAACTGCACAGGACTCGGCCCCAAAATGTCGGGGGCCGTGGGGGGGCACTTCCTGCCTTAGGATCTCGTCACAGCGTGCTCAGGGATGCAGAGATGGGTGTTCATCCCAGGCACTCGGGCGGGCGCGAGTGGAGCCCGCAGACTTGCTCAGTGTAGCGCTGAGGGGCTCTTTTCTGAGTACTTCCTAGGTCATCTCTTTCAGACAACAGCTCGAACCAGAAATAGTGGAAAATAAAATTGTCAAATTCAAGCAAGCTCTTAAAACATTCTAGTGCAGATTGAGAATTCATTATTTGGCAGAACCTCAGTGTATTTTGTAATGATTCTTAATACTTAACCTGGTACTCTAAAGCTTGTTTCTCATTTGAATACTGGGAATTCCTGCAATTTTCCTAGAACCTCTCTAAAAATTTGCTACTATGGAACTCTCTGTGCGTAGAAAGTTTTTGGTTATTAGCTATCAGCTCCGGGTTTAAAAAAGATTTGTCGAATGAATTAATGTAAAATCTGCCTTTATAACTTGCTGGGAATCCTGCAAAGAAGTTAGCAAAATTAAAAGTGAACCTTTTGCAACATAAAAATGGGTTTTTTTATTACAGTTTAGGAAACCAAGTGGTTGTTTCACTCACTGTATATCATTGACATCGTAAGAGAGCTATCATATAGTAATAATGGCTCCTTGGGTTTTGTAGAATTGGAGGAAACCAATATGAGAGTGCTTGAATTAACCAAAGGACAAATAGAGGTTTAAAGATACTGTATTAAAACTAGTTCTGTTCAAGTTAAAACATGAATAAGTAGTTGTTATTATAATGATAAATTATTTCCATCATAAAAGTGAATGTCAGAAAAAAAACTATGTCTAACTATATTATGCTATCAATTCAGTATGTCTTAGGCTATTGAAGTTTTTTGTGCCTTTTCTGTATGGCCTGTGATTCCTTCAAGGAGTGTTAGGGCCTCTAATTACTTACTTTTGTTATATTAATTATTTTCTATTTTAACTCAGAAGTTTATTCCTTTCTATTCTAAAGAGAGATGACTACTGACTGGAGTGGCCATTTCAGTGCTAGTTAGGAGCACAGTCTGGATGCTTGGGATTAAAGCAGCCCAAAGCTTTTCCAGTGTACCAGTTTTATACTGAAAAAGCTGGTTTATTAGAACCAGAAAGTGACAATTCTGTTAACTTTCGACAGGTTTAGCAAAATTCCCATGAAACTTGCTGTCAGCATGTGTATGATTCACATTCCTTCCTTCCCAAGGTGCTTTTTCAGCCTAGGATACACAGAGCTGCTCAAGGGAGGGAAGTGGGAGGAGGAAGAGCAAAGGGAGTGGGTTGCCATGAGTGTTTGCCAGGATATTAGTGTTTGTTTCCTGTCGTCATTTCCTGATCAGTTTCTCCAATTCCTAACTACTTGCAGAGCTAGGTAGGTGATTCTGTAGCTAGATTACTAGTTGGGTGGAGTATTTAGTTTTTATTTTAAAATGAACAGTTTTAGATTCTTTGCTTTTGTAGGAAAATACAGGTTTCTAACTTGAAGTTATGCCCTGCAACACCGAGATTTTTGAAAAAAAAAAATAATTTCCTGAGGATGAGGTTGTTTATTTAGGCCCATATTTATAAAGTGTCCATAACCACTTTTAAGATCTTAAACATATACGTGAATTTAAATGCCTAAAATTTTTACTCAGTGAAGGAGCCTAGAGACTTCTCTTGTGGTGTCTTTTAGTCATTAGTCTTCTTTTACAGGTAATTATGTTATAAATAAAAATATTTGAAAATCAAAAATAGCCAAAGTCTTCTTTGACTGTCCTCTTTGCTGAACAAGAAACATGTCATTACACAGATCAGCCTTTTGATTACGTACTGAGTGCTTTTTTTGTCTCTTAAAAGCTGTCTAAATAACCTGTTCCTGTAAGCTTTTGTGTATGGCTTGTTCCAAATAGCATATGACAAAGCTTATTTCTTCAACCTGTTGCAGTTTTGTCTACAGGGAAAAAGAAAAGTTGTGCCGACTTGATAGATGACGGGGAGCTTTTATTTGGATGTGCCAGGTGTTTGTAGCATAACTGAATTGTTTGGATAACATTAGGTGTTTGCTCTTCAGGAAGAACTGAAGAGAAAAACTGGATTTGCCTTTGTGTAGGCATTCTGCTTTGACCAAATGGGCGTATCTTTTCCTTGGATTTGTAATACTGTGAAGTGCAGTTCATTGGTTTTTAAAAGGCTTTAGGCGGAATGATGTGATTTGCAGAAGATTTCGTAGATGATTTGTCTTTCATACTGAGAATCTCGGCGATCAGCTTACATTAAAACCTATGATTAGAGAGTAAAACATCCTACTAGCAGAAAGGTGCTAACATCCAGTTATTTCTGGCTGTGAAGTCTGACAGTTGTCTTCAGCAGGGTAATGCAGCTGGCAAGGAGTGGTTTGAAAGACATGGCTTTGAGAATGAGTGAAAACTACTATAAAACATCTGGCCATAGAAATTAACTTTGAGTCAGTGATCAGAAATTCAAGGTAAGCAGAAAGATTTAAGAATGTGCCAATCTCAAAAAGGTAAATTTCGAGAAATCAAGCAGATTATTTTTCCAGACAGGGTGCAGTTCAGTTGCCGGATTCATTTGACACAAGAACTTTCAAGCCCAAAAGTTAAAAAAGGAAAAGTGTTTTTGTAGGAATAGCAGGAAAAAGAATAAATGGGTATATCCAGAGGAAAAATCATGGTAAAGAAAAATTGCCACCCAGACTTAAACCCGGAAGTGTTTATATAAGATCTGTCTCAGAAAGTCCCTAACCACCACTTGCTGCTGACAGGAAGCAACATCTGGAAAACAGCTATTGTACCTTTGCCTTTTTCCTATAGTCTTTTTTGAAGCATTTTCTGCTTTCTGACACTGGATAGCATATGTTTAAAAATGTTAAAATGCACCACTCATAAAGCATTTAATCTTCTGTAATGTATTTTTCCTGATTCATGGGAAAAGTGTTAGGAAATACCTGGATTTTGTGCAAAAATGAAAAAAGATATTTGGCACTATTCTGGAGAAAATCTGATTTGTTTCAAGGGAAAGCTTTGGTAGGAAGCTCCAGACAGCTTCAGAATTTTTTAGCCTGTTTCAGTGGATAACAAAATGATTCGCACCAGTCAGAGATGATTCGCGGTACAACTTCTTGAATGTAATTCTGGTTGAGTTCCTGGTAAGCTTTCCTGTCACAAACTGGTATCTTAGTTTGAAAATTAATTGGGTTTTGCTGCACTTACTGATCTGTTTTTCTATATTAGTCTTCATTGCTGCAGTGACAAATGTAGGATGATTAATTCCAGTGGTTCAATAGGGTGAGGTTGCTCAGGAAAGACTATGGGATCAACATCAAAGTTTAATTTTGTTAGTTGATGTTGCTGAGGCCGATTGAGCCAAAATAAGGTGCCCTCTCTTGCTCTACATTTTTATAAGGTAAATTTTGTTTATATCTTACGATAAAAGAGATTGCTTGAAGTACTTGCTTTATTCACAGTTAAAATCAGGGTCCATTGTCTGCTTGTACATACAGAGCCTTCGTGCTGCAGCAAATTAGTCCATATAACTGCTGTACTCCAAACACCCCTTCAAGAATAGATATGCAGGTATAGGCTAGCACATTTATCAAACTTGTAGAACAGTAGAGTTGTGGCTTGAAGAGACCCCTGGAGGTTGTCTAGTCTACCTTCTG
>VZTR01012651.1:36781-101643 GCA_013400775.1 Chaetops frenatus | reverse complement strand
TCTGCGGAAAGCAGGGCCATAAATTAGCTTATCCAGTGTCCAGTCAAGCCATATCTTTAATATTTCCAGCAAGGGAAATTGCCATCCTCCTCTGGGAAACCTCTTTCAATATTTAATTTAATATTAAAAATTTAATTTAAATTAAATATTTATTTAATTTGCTTATATGCAGGCAGAATGCTCTCCCCCATCTCTTCTTGAGCTGTTGCTATCGCTCTGGAGTGAGTATTTCCATCTTCCCTGTGACTGCTCTGTAGGTACTGGAAGAGCAGTTAGGTTCCCTTCCTGCCCCTTCACTTCTCTAAGCTGAACAAACCCACGTCCTTTAGCATTTTCTTCCTATGACAAGCTTTCCAATCCTGTAATCACTTTGACGGCCACCCATGGGACCATGTTGTAAATGTGTAAAGTCTCTCTTGAGATATTTTATAATGAATACATTTCTGTATGTTACAAATCACACGGTGTTGCCTTAGCAAAGGTTTGTCTTCAAGTTTTTTAGAGTATTCCAAATCCTACCTAGGTTAACCAGTATATACATTTGGTTTTGTAGAAAATTTTTCCAGTCCTTAGTCCATGGAAAATACCCAGTCTTCTGGAAACCAGCGATACCACAAAACAGTTGGGTTTTTTGCGTATGAGCTAATCTCCTAACAATGGTGTCTTTGGTTTTACAAACTGCTGACTGCAGTAATTTGGACTTTCCACCACATAGTTAATTGATAAGTTACTATCTCTCTGTCCTCTGCTTTGTTTAGTGTGATACAACCACACTACTGTATGTAGGAAAAGCTTTCATAAATATAGTTGACTACAAACTGGAAACATATCCTTGTCTCTTCTGGCTCTCCTATCAAACCAGTGTCATTATGCAATTTGTGAGGAGCAAAAATGGAAAATAATTACTTTCCATAGATTCTCTTCTGTTATGTGTGCCAGTTACTGTGTGTCTTGCAGACCCTGCTTGCTGTAGTGAAGGGAATGCTCTATGCTCAGGCATCTGTCTTACAAGGCAGCATATGTGCATTTAGAGGCTGTGAATATCTTTAGAAGTGTACATGATTGTAAGTAGGGAACTAAATTGTTCATTAAAACATTTAAATTTTTTTAACCTCCTTTTACAGCATGTGTTTATGATTTTCACAGTAATAGTACAATTTACCAAATAAATGTGTTCATTTATTAAAGTTCTTGATCAAAATGTTACCTAAGAATAATAAATTGAAGTCCCCAGGCTAGTGTGAAATATTTCTCTAACAGCTAATTATTTTTTGTTTCAAAGTAGTGAATGTCTGACAGACAAAAATATCACACAGCAGCTGTTTCCTAGCTTACTTGCATTTGCAGAATTGCACAGACCCTTAACAGAGCACTATGCAGGAAAGTATATATCAAGTATGCAGTAGCGCTGTGGTTTAACCACCTAATTTTTGGTTTGTTAGCCCTACTATTTTTAGAATAGTTTTGTATTCATTATTTTTAAAGTTTAAAAAAATAAGTAAAAAAGAGACAGTTGATAATGATGCAAGTCTTCAGTCTTTATCTGCACAAATTTTTTTATGATCAGTTTTGCAACCATGTATATTTGCGAAACAATTTTAGGTGTTGTAAGTTTTGGATTATACCTTGTGCCTGCAAATTGTCATAAATCCCCAAAGAGATTTGCCGTTCTGAATTGTTAAGAATAAGTGGTGCTGCACAGGTCGAAGAGGTCTGTGACAGAACAGAAAACTTGAACCCAGGCTTTCTAACTTGCAGGCAAATGCCTTAAAAAAAAGACTTCTCTTTGTTTCTGTTACTGCTATTTAATATAATACCTGCCCAGCTTTTCTCATTAGTATAACTTTGTACTTTTGATTTACTGGACTGAAAGTGTTTTGTCTTTCATAGCATGTTATGTCAGTCTTTCTTAACAAGGAACAAATTACACATCGTAGTTTTTCATGAACATTTTAAAGCTTATATGGTCCAGCTCAAGTTCTTCAGAACTGAGTGAAGCTGAATAACCACTGATTTTCAGAGGCTTGGGAGTATTTTTCTTAAGACCTCTTTGTTAGTACTCAACTCCAAATATGCTTATTTATTATCTGCCTCAGTGCTACTTTCTCAGAAGCCTTGAGTATTGAATAAAGAAAATAATAGGAGAAGCTTAACTGTAGATCAAGACACAAGTATACAGACAGGTTTGCATCCTGCTGAACACTGCACTTCTCCATAAATATTTCTTTCAGTAAAATTTAGCCTTGGAAATTAGCTGGTAGATGGAGCACTCAAAATGTGCTATCCAGGTGGCATTGACTGCTACATTTGAAGTTCACTTCTTTGTCGTCATAATGTTTTCCTGTCTTTAATCTGTTACTAATATTATCGTTTTGTTTGATCTCTCCAGTAGAAGTTTAAAAGCTTGGTGTTACAGGTTTGGTTTTCTCTTGCCAGCATAAAAATTATTGGTCCCCTTTACACAGCGTGATTTTCATTAATAAATTTAGTCTTGGGTTATTTGGCCGTGCTTTTCCTTGGCATGTGTTGTTACTTCCATGGGACCATAAACTAATGAACACTGTTGTCTGCATACAATATCCAGCTGCAAAATTAGTTCTGGTGACAATGGAGAAAAGTGAGTATCACTGGAAAATGATACTTGCCTGTGGAAGAAGCTGCCCATGAGCTCACCCTCTGGAAAATATCCCAATGGCTTCACATCCTAGCTTTTTTTCAGTGCACAGTAGCACAAATGTGAGCCAAAGTTTGAAAAGTTAGTGCTGTGTGTTTGCTTTGGCATGGGGCAGCCCTGAGGCTTTCCTTTGAGAAACGGGTCTTGAAGTCTTTTGCTGAAGGGAATAATTTTGTCATTCCTCTGGGCAAAATAAACTGATTCTTATCTATACCTACTATCACATCATAGTAAGGTTTAAAATATCACTGCCCTTATTTTAAAAAAAACCATAACAACTTAATTATCCTTCTTGCTTTAAGGGAAGAGAGGGAGAGGAACAATATGGGAAAGGTGTAGCTTGGTGTGTAGTTACAGAAACTGTAATATTTGTTCTTTTATAATCTAGCATATTACATTCAATTTAATTTTTTTGACATCTATCCATTTGGGCTTTTTCTTCCTGCACCCCACTACCTACCAAAAGCCCATTTCCTTACACTTTTATTTGGAATTTACAGGGCCTAGGTTAACACCTTTTCATCCGTTTTGGTGCTTGTATACCTTGTTGGTCCTCATCTGAATGTTGTCCTGGAAAATAGATTCTTTGTCCTAAAAAATGCTTATGACCACTGCTACAGAGTGGAAGTGTGTTCATACCTTTAATATCAATGAGAATAGCTGCAGACTTGCTCAAAATAGCTGGAAAGTGGCCTTGACCCAGGCTGCTATAAGGCATGTTGCAGTGTAGAGGCTATGAGCAAATAGAATTTTTACAGCCGTAACTCTAACTACGTTTTGATGTGCCACTTGACAAGAGGGGACAGTGAAGATCTGCTGTATGGAGCCTCAGTCTAGGTAGGATCTCCAGGCCATTGCAAAACCCTTGGGACTCAATATTTGCTCAGCACTAAACTGCTACAAAGCCACTCTAATACTAGGGAAATTGGAGTTCTTCCCTCATTCTGAGATGTAAGGTGCCTGGTCCATGCTGGCCATGTGTAGGTGTTAGGATCTCTCGAGTGTGTGGGATGATGGCTGAAGCAGTTCCCAGTGTGGTTGAACCCTTCAGATAAAGTTCAGAAAAACTGAAGATAATAATTGGGGTTGTTTTCCCCCGGCTAAAATCTAAGTAAGACTGAGATGTGGAAGTGAAGCAGGACAAAAGTGCTGTTTATGGTTCTCTAGTATGATATGTGAAATTTAGTATGAGTTATAACAAACTAGTATGATTAATATCTCACCTTCACAAGAAAGAAAAAGGACAAAGCCAGAGCAGGTGTTGCTGTCATTGACAGACTTGTAGAAAATTGTCTTCTAATCACATAAGTCATACTTTTTTCTTTTTACCTCTCTGCTTTTGTATATATTTTGATAATCCAGTAAAGCAAACCCGAATTGCTCCCTCTTCCTTTAAACTCACTCGTACTTTGCCTTGGGAAATTACTGTAGCTGAGAGAAGTCTAATCACATCGGCATACTTAATCAGGAGGTCCAGAACTGCAAACTACTAATATAAGTTACAAAAACAGAGGGAGTTTTGTTTAATTTTGTTTTAAGAAAAGAAGGAAAATAAAACAACCACTGAAAGCATTTGTAACTTTTGCTGATACATCATTCTGTCTTTCTAGAGGTAGAAATATCTAGAGAGAGAAGTGAAGATAAGTTGAGAATGGTTTTTAGAAGGTACTTTTTGGGAGAAAGCAATAAATACCCCAGTTTACTCTTAAGATAAAACTGCTAAGGTACTCTGATTCATATGAAGCTCTGCTTTATAAACTGTACCCATATGTATGAGATACATTACTTCTTCAAGAGAAGATTTTTAATATGGGAAGAAAATTTTTGAAGGACTGATCTGCATCATTGCAGAAAGTTAAATTAGACTGTAAAACTTACCTGATATCTAAGCGTCTTTTTTTCTTTGTTTTAACTTCAGCATTACTGGAAATTCCCATTGGTTTGTATGTTGTTCTGTTGCTAATCCAGCTCTATTCCACTCATTTACAAGGTCTAAATGTCCCTTTCAGTTTTGATGGGATTGTTAAATTAACTTTGGTCACTGGAACACTCTCATATTTATCATGGCAGTGGATCTAATGGGCATGTACGGTTCTTTCATAGCCCAAATTCACAGATTGCTGGGGACTTGAGAGACAGTTTCGTTATGGCCTTCTGGTTTTGAAGCAAAGCATTTAACAGTTCCTAACAAACTGAGTTTGTTCTGGCTTGCTGCCGCCTCTTTGTCTGTTTCTTTCAGTTTCCAATGACAGGTCATATGATTTTCTAAGCAGTGTACGGCTTTTCCAGAATGCATGAATGAATAAGGTAAAAACGTAAAGAAATTAGGCATTGTAGCCTGCCTAATGCTGAATATAATGCAGTGTGATCCAATGAGCAACGTACTGGTCAAGATGACAGAGGTCTGAAGAAACAGATATGTGGTGAGCTCAATTTGAGCGAGAAAAAGCCTTGCAAGGGATTTCCGTAAAGTATTCCTAAGTCTCAGGGCAGAAAAGTTAATTGAGATCTTCCACGCTGGTGGCAGACAAAGGAAGCATTGCAGTGGTCTCTGGTCATGGCAGCCAGCAGCATTGTGTCCCCCCACTGTCAGCACCACCAGTTGGGGCAGCTCTCACTCTTTTTTTAGTGTGCTTTTTATGGTCTTGCAAATTGTTCATACTAGGCAGTGGCCTAAGTGCAAAAAAGCTTTTCCGTCTTTTTAATGGGTGTCATAGAATTCAAGCAGTAATTATGGAATTTTTCAAAATGCAAATCCTGAGCTCTCCTTTGTTTAATGGGCCCAGATCACAGTGGGGATAAACAGCTTCTGGCTGCTGTATTCATAAAAAATTATGCAACTGTGTCTGTTTGAAATACTAGATCAATTGGTTGATTGATTTGTTTGTTCCAGGAATTTATCTCTTGGATTTAATCTACATTGATTCTGCATATCCTGCTTCAGACAGCATAATGGAGAATGAACAAAGATCCAATCAAATGAACAACATTCTCCGAATAATAGCTGATCTGCAAGTATCCTGCAACTATGGTTGGTAAATTTTGCTATGCCTATCAAGCCTTAACTAAAATTTCTTTAGTGCGAAATTGTGGAAGCAGATTTTGGCCCTGAGGGAATACTAGAGGCTGATGTAGGTAGAGTTGAACATTAGTAAGTGATGTAGCCTCCATTTCTGTGTAGCTTCAGTCTTACCGGTAAATTGGGCAGATAAGCATGTATTCTAAATTGTAAGAGCTATAACAGAGGTTGTATAGAGTTTACTGTTACATGTGGGCTACAAATGACATACATTCAAGTGCAGCTATTGCATTTGGCTTATATACTGTTTCCACCAGAGGCAATCGGAGAGAATTGTCTTATTATATTCTCTTTACTTCACATGTGTAGAGTGACACACTAGAGTGTGGAATGTGTTCATTTGTTTATAATTTTGTTGTTAGCATCCTGGTGATATATTTACAAAATGAAATACAAATATTTCAGTCTATACAGTAGTTGCTCAACTGTGCTAAGCTTTTGCATGTATGTTGCTCCTGGATGAAGTCAAGAATAACGAGGGGTTGTTTCTTTTTAACAGGATTTTACTCTAAAAATAATTTCTGCAGTTCTAGCCTGCTAGTGAAGCTGTGTATCAAGAAATGTGCTGGTTTTGGTGTCTTAATGAATACTCAGTGTACTCTTGGTGACTTAGCATGACTTTTCATTGCTTAAACATGTAACAAGCTGAAAAGCCTTGAGTGCAGCTAAATAATCAAATAAATCCAAAAAATTTAAAAGCTGCTTAATGATTTAACTGATTTAAAATCAGTTTTGGAGAGCTTAAAAAAGAAAAAGATTGTTAGATTGGGAAAAAACAAGGTAAGATGTTAACTGTGTATGCTTGAGTATCCAGCCCTTGTCCTTTTTTGTCAACTTCAGTACTTCAAAGTATTTAAAGGTAGGAACTAGGCATAGTAACGTATGATTCTGAATAGCTAGATTATTCAGGTGTCATTTTCTTATTTTGAGTTTCATTTTGTCTCTGAATACTTTGGATGACAAAGAAACCTCATTACTTCATTGACCCTTTCCTTTTTACAGTTTTAATAGCTTCCTGCAGTGCTGTGCATTAATTTTGAGTGCTTTTGTTAAAATAAAGATGAAAATTAAAATACGGCCATAAAACAATATTTTGGGATAATGGGTGCCTTTAAAACGGTTACTTTTACAAGAGCACAAAAGTTAAGTTAGGTACTACAAGGCATGCTCCTGTCCATGCACCATGTGTCAAGAGGTTTTTTTGTCATTCTGGATTTAGCGTCTTTTAATTTTGGTATTCAGCATTGTAATTGTTAATTAGTTATTTAATAACTTGTTAAGTTTCCTCAGTTCTTGGACATATGAGAACCACTAATACCTATGGCTGCAGGCTTTGATTTTCCCCAGAACAATAAACAAAAATTTCAAGCACGTTTTGCAGCAGATAATTTTATTCCACCAATGAGATGGCATCTAATAAAGTCCATCAGCTTTCATGATGATGAAATGCGCCTGTATTTTCTTTAACAACTGAGAGCATCACTTTTGCTCAAGCAAGTCTTTAACACCTTTTTAGAGTCTAAGTAGTATTTCTGCCCAGTTTATTCTTTAGGGAGGTTCAAATTCTGTTTCCATGAAGGTATCATAAGAACCAGAAGAAAAAAAACAGCTGAGAAAATAATAATACTGGACGAAATAAGCGTTAATGTTTTTTGTTTTTTGATCCACAGATCATCTCACAACACTTCCCCATGTGCAAAAGTATTTGAAGTCTGTCCGTTACATTGAAGAACTTCAGAAATTTGTAGAAGATGACAATTACAAGTAAGTACTGTTGTTTTCTTCAGGCATTGGGAAATTTAACAGGAAGATTACTTAGTCATTAGTTTTATTAAGGGCTGAACAAAAAGCCCTTGGCTGAAGATGTTTTAGGGTGTTTCTGCCAAATAAAACACAGAATGACAGTCTTTCTTTATGACTATAAGCAGATTTACAAAGGGAAATTTACCAGTGAAATTTAACAGTTAACAGTTCAGAGTAGATGAAAATCTAGTCTTTATTACATGATGATTGTGTTCTGGAAATTTTGTTCAGTAACCCCAAAGTCACCTCCAAGATGTCCAGCATTGACTCTGTGGTATTATAAGTAATGCATTAAGAACATCTACTAATTTCAAGTTATTATTTTTAATAAGTTAATACTTAATGTTTTGGGGGTTTAAGCATGTTAAAGCAATGTTTACAAAACACCTGGGGAAGAGTTAATCCACACAGAGCTTTAAAGCAGACACCAAAGAGAATATTGGTGACTGTGCTCCAGTTAAAGGAAGTGATAATCTCTGGCCAGTAATTCTGAAAGAACTAGCAAATTAAGTCATAGGCTATGAAGCCAAGGTTTTAAATAGCTCAGCCAAGCTAGATGCAATGCTATACAGTTAGCTATTGACAAATGGAGTAATTATTTAGGTGACCAGAATTTGAAGTGTTCAATGCAAACCTATGTTTAATAATACGATGCTAGTATAAAATACTTAAGCATATGTTTTAGAGAGCAAGGTTGGTAATGATCTTCCTTAAAATCAGTCTTGTTACCAGTTTTGTTAAATACCTCAGTTAAGAACTTTGTCTCAGAATTTATGTGTACTTAGACCATACGCTAATAAAACAATGATGGAAGGGTTCATTGAAATAGAACATGGTTTGGACATCAAAAAGGAAGAATCTGATTACTAAAATGATAGTGACACAAACCCCAAAATGTTATTTAATTATTGTAACATTAGTTTCTCATGTTGATCAGTAGATAGCTGCCACAAGTGAGATACAGCCATGAAAGGACTAATTCATCCCTACTGTCGATCAAATATAGTGTTTCTATGAAAAATTAGAGTTGTTTATACTGCTTCAGAAGGTGCTGCTGAGAACTTACATGGACCATTGTATGCAATTCTGGCCATCCATGCTTGCATTCTTGAAGGTTTAAATAAATTCTGGTGCAATCAGATGAATAAAAACTATGTTGTAACACCAAATGTAAAGAACTAGGTTAGGCCTTAGCCTAGGAAAGAAGTTTAGGTGAGAGAATCACTATGTATAAACACAGCTGGAAGAAAACGGAGAGGGTAAAAAGCAATTTAAATGAAATTGTAATGGTAGTACAAGGATAAAACACATAGAAAATTTTAGAAGCTAAATGTTGAAATATGGTTTGTAACTATCAGAGTATTGGAATTCTGGAACCTCTTCTTCTTTGGAGTAGTGAGACAAATATTTAAATAATTTTAAGTTGATGAAGTTAGTGTTTGTGAAAAGAAAAGAGCATATTCAGTAATCAGAAGACTACATTAGCACTGTGGGGTCCTGTACACGTGCATATGAATGCAATATGACCTGCACCAACCATTTACATTTTGCTGCAATTAGTGCTGACACTGCTGGCCTACAGATGCAACCTCCTACTGAGATGGAAAAACAGGTGTCATCATAACAGAGACAAAACAACCCATGTTCTAGCATAACATGAGTCAGACAATTTGTCTCTTCGATTTTGAACATAGCTGCAGTTGTTGGTAGTGCCAGCTTTTCCTCTGAGCTCTGGTTCCAGCTGCGGGGCATGCAGGACTATACCTTGACCAGATCTGTTGGTAGGAATTCTTATGATGAATGCCTGTGGAACTTTGCTTTCCCTGCGAGAGTAATTCTAAAAGTAAAAGCATTCAGACAAGTTGTTGTTTTGGAGCTTCTCAAAATAGTATCAGGACATACTTCAAATAGAGATAAAATGTCTAGAATTTGTTCCCTTGCTTAGGGTAAACTTCTGCAAAAGAAGCTGAGACAGCACTGGGTCATTCACTGCAAAAGCTTGTGCTTGGTGATGATTTGCGTTGTTTGTGCTTTTGTGTCTGGTTGATCATAGATACTAAGAATAGTGATGTTTCTGTAGGAAAATAATTTGGGGAAAAAAATGTTTAATATTTTCATAGCAAAATTTATCTGCTCCATGGAATTAGAATTCCTGCCAGAGTACTGATGGTAGAATGTGTAAATTCTTCCTTTACTCAGTCTCATGACATTGTATATGTTTCACACACACAGAAATTGTGCAAGAGATGCACACTGACCGTGAGCAGTGCACACAGCCTTTGAAAAGGCCAAGCAGTCCGAGACTTTTGTTAAGAGTAGTCTGAGATTTACATCTCAGTGTTAAAATTTAACAAATGGTCATTATTTACTAATTTCCCACATGCTTCTGTGCTTCATTAAAGTTGTGAAGACAGAGAAAAATTAAACTATGTAGTTAGTGGTAAAGGTGAAGAACTGTAGTAAGTAGAAGCTTTACAACCCCCCTGGATTAAAGAAACTGCTCTTATTGTTCAATTTGATTTTTAGATGGAGTTTCCTGATCATGCAACAGTGTATACCACACCATGTACACCACAGCTTTCATGAAGTATACTATTTCAGAAAAAATGAATTTAAAAAGTTTTTTCCATAAGCATATGATACCATAATATTTGTAAAAACTAGAAGTAATTCCATTTTAAATTTTAATATTACTGTAACTTTAGCAGCAATCTTGCTGATAATGATTGAAGGTATTTGATACATCCTAAAGAACATTTAGTACTTTTTCTTTGGATTTAGTTATTTGTGAGATTAATTCAATCACGTTTAATGGTTTTCTTTCGAGGCTTCACTGTGGCAAGAAAAAACTGAACTGAAGTCAAAAAAGATATTAAAAAGAGGGAAAGATTTGATTCTTACCACAGGAAAGTTGCTACAGCTTATATACATCAGAGAACTTTGATCTTTTTTTTACCATGTTTGTTTCATCAGAATAAAACTTTAATTTTTTTAAAATTAATTTAATTTCATCAAAACTCATCACATCTACCCTTAAAGAAAACTCTCATTCCTCTTCCATTTTTGCACTTGGTAAGAAATTTTTGGATTTTATTTTGAGTATTTGATTTCACATTCTCCTCTGTTTCCCTTAATGGATCTTTAGTTTCATAGCATTTTCTGGTCCCATGCGAGAAGAAACTGTAAGCCTTAAACATGTGGAGAGTACTAAGTTTTTAGAGTGAGTAAGAATCTCTTCCATCTTTTTCTTTGCAGTGACTGCTCTTTTTGAGCCAGGGACAACATTAGTGCTCTCTGCAGAGAGGTATGTGTGACCTTTGGCATGAAGAACAGAACTATCTCAGTACTAGGCTGTCAGGGAGAGACACTTAGTTGTCCTAAAACATATTGGCAGAATCCCAACACGTTTTACCAAATTAGAACGTCAATTACACTGGAAAGGAAAATATGGCAGCCACTCTATATAAACAAAGCTTTTCTCTACAATTTTTTGTGCCAGTCCAATTGCTTTCTTTAGGTTTGTGCTTGTCAGCAAGTAGGAATGCTCCAGAAAACCCCTGACAATGATGTAATATCCTAAAAATAACAGATCTTTCTTGGTCAGCCTGTATACTGCTTTCTGCAGAAGCTGCTCAGTTTTAGCACTATATAACATTGTGGCACAATGCCACATCCTCTTCTAACCAGACATACCTTGCAGCCATTCCTATAAATTTTTTTGCCGACCTTTTGGCATCGTTAGGTCAGGCCTTGTATTCTCACAGTTGTTTTTGAGTGAAACCAGTTTGAAGACTGTTATTTGTATTACAGTATTATCTGTCTGGACAGGACAGGACAATCAGGCTGCTATCTATGCCTTTAATTTGGTTCTTCAGAGTATATTAGGCAATTTAGTAATAAGATGACTTACAGAAAAATTGGTTCAAATTTCGGTTCAGCTAGGCAAGATGCTATGGGAAAATATTCAAGAGAAATTAATAGGCAATTGTTGTACCGACTCTTAGCAGTGCTGGTGCTATAGAACTGTACCATATATAGTTCCAGTCCTGTGGGAACAGCAACTAAATGGCAGGTGCTTAGTACTTTATATTGAGTATTAGTACTTAACATGAGTATTTGTAACAGTGAACCTTAGTTGAAGTTCATCTTCAATAAGCCTCCCAGGCAGCTATATTCCCTGGGCCTTTTCCACCAAGAATTGTGGTGAAAGGCGGGGTGGAAGAAAACCTTCACTTAGTCTGAGATTCATAGTGATCCGGTGGCTGTATGGTTCAGTAGCTGTAATTTCGGCTTGACTGCCTCTTCCACAGGACACAAAATAGAATCATAGAAGCATAGAATCACTAAGGTTGGAAAAAACCTCCAAGATCATCAAGTTCAACCTTTGACCGATCACCACCTTGTCAACTAGACTAGGTAAACTGAGTGCCAGATCCAGTTGTTTCTTGAACACTTCCAGAGATGATGATTTCACTACTTCCCTCATCAGCCCCTTCCAATGCCTGACAACCCCTTCTGTGGAGAAATTCTTCCTAATGTCCAACCTGAACCTCCCCTGGCACAGTTTGGGGGCATTCCCTCTTGACCTGTTGCTGGTTGCCTGAGAGAAGAGGCCAATCCCCCCACTGGCTGTTCCCTCCAGTTAGGGGGTTGTAGAGAAGGTCCCCCCTGTGCCTCCTTTTCTCCAGGCTAAGCTCCACCAGCTCCCTGAGCTGCTCCTCACATGGCTTATCCTTTAGATCCTTTCCTAGCTTCATTGCCCTTCTCTGAGCACACTTCAGTACCTCAATGTCTTTCCTGCAGAGAGGTTCCCAGAACTGAATCCAGGATTCAAGATTTGGCCTCACCAGTACAGAGGGGCTATCACTTCCCTAGTCCTGCTGGCCACAGTACTTTTGATACAGGCCAGAATGCCACTGGCCTTCCTGGCCACCTGGGCATACACCAGCTTACGTTCAGCTACTGTTGACCAGCACCCCTAGGTCACTTTCTCCTGGACCACTCTCCAGCCACTCTTTCCCATCCTGTAGGAATGCATAGGGTTGTTGTAAGTGAATTGCAGGAGCAACACTTCACCTTGTTGAACCTCACATTGTTGATCTCAGCCCATTGATCCAGCCTGTCCAGATCCTTCTGCAGAGCATTCCTACCCTCTAGCACATCAACACTCCCACCCAACTTTGTGTCATCCATGAACTTACCAAGAGTGCACTCGATCTTCTTGTCCAGATCATCAGCAATGATATTAAAGAGGACTGGGCCCAATACTGAGCCATGGGGAACCCCACTAGGGACTGGCCCCAACTGGATTTGGCACCATTCTCCACCACTCTCTGGGCCCAGCCATCCAACCAGGTGTTTCCCAGCGAAGAGTGCACCTGTCCAAGCCATGGGCTACAGCCTCTCCAGGAGAATATTGGGGGATACTTGGGGACATTGAAGCTTCCAGCAACCTACTGTTGCTGACCTACAGTCCCAGGATCTACCGTTTAAATGCTAGACGGTAGGTCTAGGCAGCCCAGAATGTTCCAGATATGCCAGACCCATCTTGTTTGGTACACAAATAATGGTCAGAAATGCCCTAAGGGACAGCTTTGAGGACTGCACTGCTTTGTTGCAACTAATATCATCCTTATTTCAGCAAAGACGAGTAAGCTTTGTTCATCCTCCTCATGGAGCAGCTAAACTTCTGTGTAAGACTATTCTTTGTCTTCATTCACTTGATTTATGTAAGAAAAATTGAGTAACAGTGGCTGTACTGTCCTAGCAGTAGTTCCATCCTTTACTGGAAAGCATACATCCATGAGAGCATTTATTTGTTCTTCTTTTAATACATCCTATATTTTCCTAGGTTAGAAACAGATAAATTGTATTTCAGTTTTTCTGGAAACATTGCAGAATTCTGGCATCATGGAAGTCAATGTCCAAGCTGTCAGAGACCTAGAAAGGGCTAAGATTCAGAGTGCGGTTTAACATAACCAAACAGATAAGCAACATTATCTAACTTCACATATTCTGGGGAGATGACCAGTGGAGAGTGATGAAATCTCATTTTGTAGCACTGAAGACTCATTGTTGCTCTGTTAGTGGATTTCTAAGTGCAGCACACAACACACACACTTCTAGATGGTATATTCATAGCATGCCCCTTCCTAAAACCTTTTTAAAAGCATAAAGGTGTTAGATCTTTCTTCCTGCTGTTATGTTCCTCTTTTCTTCTTTGCATGAATAATTTTAGAGAGAAAGAGAGAATTAGTATAGCCCAAGTAGTTGCATGGAAGTTGATCTCACTTGCTTTTGTCCCTAAAGAAGGTGAAAGAATGCACTTGCCTTAAATCTGTTAGCAGGTCATAGCACTTCCTCTGATGTACATATTCATAGGCAGTATTTCACCTGTGCTGTTTTTTAAATATATAAGTGTTGTGCTGGATCCAGGAGCTTGATACACAGTAAGCTGATGAAGTTGGTAAAAATTGCAACATTAGACAAATGATTTCTGGCCTTACCAGGTATATGAGGTAGTCCTGCCATTCTTTCTATGAAAAATACGTGATTCTGTAAGTAGGTATCTGAAATTATAGACTAGACCTACTTAATGAGCACAATTCAATTCAGCATGCTTAGGAATAAATATGGTCTCTAATCTTTACATTCAGATTTAAATTCATTTTATTCTAACCAAGCAAAAAATTTTCAGGAGGAATGCATTAAAAATGACATCATTGTAAAAGAAATAACCTGTTAGCTTGCATGGACTGAATTGCAATGGTATCTTTTAGCAGTGGACTTATAAACTGTGGTATTGCCAAAGATAACTAATAAAACTGAGTACCTTCTGTCATAAAGGGTAAGGAAAGAGCTTCAGAGATAAGTTTCTCAAAGCTGACAGAAATAAAAAATGCCATTTTACATATGGGAAAGGACCAGTAACATCTCCCTTGCACAGACAGACACAGAAGAAATTAGCAATTGTAGAACAGTGGTGGGTTATGAGAAGGAGGGTTGTCTGCTTCCATTTGAGAAAAAACTGCAAAACAACTTGAAATGCCTGCTTTGCCTGAGGACTTTGGTTTGTCAAACATGAGCGAACCTGGTAAAATGAGCTTAATACCCAAATTTCTGAATAGCATCTGTGGCACCGTTTCTGCAGAAGATTATTAAAACAAAACAAACAAACAAGCCAAAAAGCTTTCTTTGCAAAAATCAAGCTCACAGCATGGGAATATTAACGTTTGAATATAGTGAGAGGCAGATCAACCTTAAAAGTGAACGAAAGAATAACTGCTGTGCAAGGGATGCAACTGGAACATTTCTACAGACATGGAAGATAAATTCACACGGCAGGGCTTTTTTACCAGGGAAGGAGTTCATTAAGTTCTTTTGCCTTTTTTCCATACTGAAAGAAATTCCCATGTGATCAACATTTGAATCGTGCATTGACTTATTGTATTATTGTAACTCTGTAGTAGAGAGTTGTGTTACTGCTTCCTCATCACAGAAATCAAATTGACGGAAAGAAAAGTAGCTTGGAAAGTAATGATTCATTACCTACTTAAAATACATTACTTTGGGTAGTTAAAAGAACCTAGTACTGTCAGAAGAATAGAAATTCAAAAACATGAAATGAACCTTTATTAAGGTCTTTATTAACTAACTTCACACTAAAACATAGTTGACAACATTGGAATATTATAGAGAAGGAACTGAAAGGCGTTCCCAAAAAAGAGTAATAAGGAAAGTGATGGCTGAGCCATATGTGATGTTTTGAAATGCTGTCATAGGTTTCTCCCTCCGCCCCTTTGCATGTTTTTATCTGAAGTCAGAAAGCCTTTCCTTGGGGTGCACAGCACAGTGCTGCAACTTGAACCCTTCCAGCTTTTGTGCGTATTCACTGCTGTGCAATGACAGCAGTTATTTCCTTTGGATTTATGCCTATTCCATTAAAATTCACTTAACATTGTAGTCCTTCATACCTTTTTGTCAGACTGGTACAGAGCAAAGGACCCATGAATGTCAAGTTAAGACTGCCTAAACTTGAGAAATGGCAGAAGTGATGTGCACTGGGAGATTAAGATTTGTTAAGTGCTGAGAACACAAGAGTGAGTGAGTACATAATAAAACACATGGAGAGGCAGTGTGGCATGGCATATACTACTTTCTTCTAATTACCTCCTTTTAAGATGAAGTGTTGGTCACTTTACCCTATTAAGCTTCTTTTCTGTAAGTCACAGTAACGAAATAGCTATTTCTGTGTGCACATTTCAACATGGTAACAGTAAATTCACTTTCAGGTTCAGAGGGAATAAAATGTTAGGTTTGTATCTAAATTACTAACTTTTTGAGTTTTCTTTCCCAAGGCAAAGGACTGTATGAACTTATGTTTTTAAACTGAGAGGGAGGATTAAAAAATTATTTCTCTTTCTGCTTTCATAGACTTTCCTCATAGTTTCTTTCTTGGTTCTTACAGGTAGTGATTTACTTCAAAGAAATTATTGTTTTATTACATCACAGAATAAATAAGTACACTTCCAAGAAAGTAAAATTCCTAGTTAGCACTGCCAAAATAATTACTTTTTCAATTTCGTTCAACTTTTCTTGAGAATTTTTTTTTTTTTGTTAATTTCTCTAAAAATTTGTTTTTCCAGATTATCTTTAAGAATTGAGCCAGGTAACAGCTCTCCTCGACTGGTTTCCTCCAAAGAAGATCTTGCAGGTATAAAACATCATTTGAAAATTTGAGTAAGGAAATAATTTTAATTAAGAAATGCTCCACTGAAGTATATGGGAGAACCCAGAGGTACATCAGTAGCATCAGTCAACAAGAAAGATTGCTGACTTGAATAAAAGCAGTTCCAGTTCAAGGGATGTCACAGGGTGTTTGCTAGCATTGGAACAGGTGTCAGATAGTGGGATTTTTTTACAAATCCTTGCGGTTTTGTCATTATTTAATAAGTGAAGAAAAAAGAGCCCTCTTGCAGTACAAAAAAATAATGCAGTGAATAACACAGGAAATTCTCCTTTCAGGTTTCCGTATGATCACATACATTTGAGACAATTTCATTGTGGAAAGCAGGAGGACAAAAGATTCGTAGCAACATCTGAAAAGCTACAATACCATCCATAAGTTGACAAAAACTAATCTGCTGTTTATTGCTATGACCAGACTAAACAAACATCAGGCTATGTGAAATGTACTTCCTGCTATAGAAGCCATTATCTCAAAAGCTGTTCTCTTTTAATCTCTTGAACTTGAATGGCCAATTTTCTGTCTCATTCAGTAAAACCATGTGTGAATGTAAAAACCCCAAGGAGTCCAGACCACATCTGACATGCAGTTTCAATTGGCATTCAAAATGTCTTTTTTTCTCACCAATGAAAGGCAAAGTAAATGAGAGAAAGAAAAAGGAAGATGCTAAATATAAAACAAAGAAAAATCCCATGTGTTTTTCCTCTGCCTCCCAGCTCTTCATGTTGACCAGTCATTTATAGGGAACCTAGTATTGTGATTGCTGTTCCCAGTCAGATAAACATTTGAACTGGTCTTCAGTTTCTTTAGGAAGGTGCTTTCCCTTTCCCTGCTTGTTGCTCAGTATTATTAATTGCTGTGTAAAACACAAAGAAATACTTCACAGGGTATTTTTTTTTTTAATTAGATGAGTTCAAAAGTAGTTCTTAATGAATACTTACTTCATATAGAAATGCATTTGGAAGTTAACTTCCCCACAGGAGCCATCACACTCTGTATCTGAGTCTGGAAAGGTGTTGATGAGGTACCAGGATTCTGCTAGGCAGTGCGCACAGCATCAAGGCTCTCTCTCCAAACCAAACCCTCTGCCAAAAAGGCCAATAGGCTGGAGATGGGCAGGAGGTTGGGAGGGTACATAGCCAGGACAGCCGATTTAAGCTGCCCAAAGAGGTATTCTATACCATATGACACGCTCATCAATAAAAGCTAAGAAAAAGGGGGGAGTGAGGCATTTATTATTAAGGTGTTTGTCTTCCTAAGCATGCACTGCAATGCTTGGTTTAGGCCATGGCTGCTCATTGTCCACTGATGGGAAGTAGAGGATAAATTTTTCTTTTGATTTCTTTTGCTTCTGCACGCAGTTGTTGCTCTTTAAAATTAATTTGCCTTTATCTCAGCCTACAAAGGTTTTGTATCTTATTTTCTTCACCCTTCCCTGTGAAGGATGGGGAGTAATAGAGCAGCTCAGTGAGCAACTGACAGCCCAAGAAGGTCAACCCACCACATCATGTCACATTTTCTTTTGCTTTTGTGAGGAATTGCTTTTTCATACTTAAGACTTGAAACTAAGTCATTGCCTCTCATATAATTACATCTTTCTTACATATGTAAAGCAGACAAATAAACTTTTTTTGTTTTCTGGCTTTTACTTTGTATTACTCACATCTACATGCTCCACTCTTGGGCTTTGATGTTAACACTTCATTTGTATGATTATGGAATATAATGTCAGTCATAGCAGCATAGTATGTGATCATCACCAGTACTCTGTATGTCTTAATCAAAGGCTAAGACCTTATTAGAACTCTTGTGGAAAGCAATTAAAAATACAGTTCCAAAGTTGGAAACAAGAACTTTGAACTTTCCTGATCTAGGCAAGGAATACAGCATGATACTGCGGTGAGCTCAGCTGGAGTTCACAAAAAATGATTGGGACAATGTTCAGCAGTACCTGCTTCATTGAATATATGATCCTGTAGTATCTGGCAGTATTAGGAGAGGGTGAATTTTCCCTTCTGAATCTGCAGTGCCGTTAAGTGCATTGGAAGGTTGCTTTACTCAGAGTGAGAATTAGTGTGATGACTAGAAACCAAGTGCTGAGTCATTCCTATTGCTCCATTCTTTTGTTAGTATTTCCTTCGAAAGCTTGACCCATTTGTGGACTGCTGTAAACCTTGCTCAGCTAGAGAGTTCTCATTTACTGCCAGTTAGACAGTGAATGCCATAAGCATTTTGTAATACTCAAAGGAATTTTTCAGTGAGCTGCACCTGTGTGTCTCCAAAAATGCTACTAAATGGAATCCAGTACATTTTACTGAAAATTAATTTTACTGAAAACTTTATTCCTGGAGAAAGTTTAAGTAAGTTAGCATAAATTCAAATTGAAATTTAACTAAGCATGAAAGCAATAATTTATTGTTTATTTCACAACATTAATAAATAGGAATATAGCCATGTGTTAGTCTTGAATAATTCTAAACTAAAATACTCGAATATCCGTAATAAGATATTTTAACATGGAGAATTAAAAATAGCACATTAACAGGTATTGCAGTCAATTTTATTTGGATTCAAATTATACCTTGAAATTAATTCCACTTTGGACATTGTCTATCAGAATTTAAGTCCTTTAAGCTTACCTTTAAGTAAGCTTACCAGTTGGCAAGCTACAATGATAATAGATGATCTCAAAATACTTTGGGCAGTAGTTTAATGTTCCAGTCGACAGTTTAAGGCATGGGAGTCTGATAATAGTGATTTAAAGTTAAAATAAAGGTTCTTAGCCCCTAAGGTCAGTCAGCAGTTCAGTTGTCTCGATAGTCCAAAAGTTAATACATTACTAAAAGCTATAAGTCTAGTTGGGTTCTGCCTGTGACATGCTGCCTCCTTAGAGATCAGCGTGTGTTTCCAGAGACAGGATAAAGCTCCATGTCATTGGTAATAATTCCTAAGTCTACAATGGGATTAAGTGCAGGAAATAGTGTCATCTTTGTATTCTAAAATATGATTGCATGTGTTGATGATGGAAATGAATTTTACTTGCCAGCACTGTGAATTTATATTCTACTCCGTTTTCTCTCTTTCTATTAACAGTGTACCATAGCCAGAGACATTCTGGGTTTCTTTTTTTCCCCTTGAAATATCTTTATGAGTGTGAGGCTCAATAAAAACAGTTAAATCCTACAGCATTTTTATTTGCAAAGTGCTGGAGAAAACCATGTGTCCATTTTCCACGTCTTTTGCCAGCTAGTTGTCCAGTAAATTCAAACAGGAGGCAGGCATCTGATTGAAGTGACTGTCTCACAACAAGCTATGTTTTGTATATTAGTGGCTAAGAGGGGCTCAGTTAATTACCAAATGCATATATAATTATGAATAGTGCTTTCACAGGAAGATTCCATAATAAATGAAATCTTCCATAATGCTGCAGAGATTCTTGTCCATCACAAGTAGCATTTAAGAAGGAGCTTTAAGCAGTTTAGTTGAATGCTTTTGGGACCCATGTGATTCACACAACTTCCTTGGCAGCAACTTAAGTCTGTTCATTCTGCCTTGCTGTGGTTTGAGAGAGAGAGACAGAGAATGTAGCCGGAGGGCTTATAGTATGCTAACTGTTCACAGTTTCCAGTTGAATTAGCTGTAAAAGTCATCTGTGTTCCTGCAGTGTTGGCTGAAAGGTACTTGCCATTTATGGTATGGCTGTTAGGTTGTTTTGGAAGGTATAACTCAATACATTTTCCCAGAACAAAGGAAAAGATTTAAAGCAATAAATGGTAAATGTAAGCCTTCTAAGCAAATGAAGTTCCTCAGAATTTGCACACCAAGTGTAGCACAATGGAGAGATGTTCTGTTATGCATACACTTTCTCATCATGTTATTTGGAAAAGTTCAGGGCACAGTGCTAATCAGAACATACCAAGTGGTTACTCATTCTCTGGAATATAGCATGTTTACTCTGTCTTGAAAAACAATATGAAAAGTTAAAATAATGGTAATATAATTACCATATCCAGAAAATTGTATCTAATACTAAATGACTCAAAGAGTGGTCTTAACGATTCTGTGATTTTTAATGAACCCGTTTATTAAAGTTAACATCTAGCATTAAATGTTAGCAACAGCCAGGCCTTTTCTTTGGGTAGCCCTTATTTTGGGGGGTTTGTTATTCAGTAGTCAGGGATGGACCCTCATCCCCTCCTTTTTTTTTTTTTTTTCTTCCCCTCCCCCCTCCCCATAGGTCTTGGTGTAATTCTTGAGAGGAGAATAATTAGACCAGAGGTTTTATGTTACCATCATACTGGGAATGTGGAGTAATTAATCTGAAACAGGTATATTCTCTTCATTGTTATTGGAGTAAAATTCAGCCCATTGTGCCAAGTCCATTCAGCTTTGAGAGCCAGCTCATAAAGAACTTAGAATATATTTTTTAATTAATTAGAAGAGGTAAATTATTGGATGTAGAGTAGGTGATATATAGGAGTTGAAAATGTAGAAACAGAAGGAAGAAAGACTGGGGATGTTTGCACATTTGTAACCCTTTGAAGTAGCTACACTACATTAGTGGTATCTCTACAGCACTTCCAGCATTTTAGAATAAAAATCCCCCACACCATCATTTTCCATGTAAACACTGAGTTTGACATTTAGTTTTGCCATTTGTTTTACTGGTTGCTTTGGCAACTAATAAATAGTTTGTGCTAAGTGCTTTAGCAGCCAGTCATTCTGTGGAAATGAGGATTGTCTAATCCTTGTGCAAGTTCTTGCTCTTTGCTTCATGTGCACCATGTCTGCTTTTCTTACACAGGACTTAAGGTAGAAATGGAAGAACTACGTTTTCTTCACATAAATTTACCAATCCTCCAGAAAACTTTACTCTTTGGTTTCCATTCTCTTCCTCTGTGATACTTTTCCTGAGAAACTTTTGCAACTCACTGGAGTATTTTTAAAACAAATCAATACCGGGCAAATCTGTGGATTCACATGTTATCAACCACTAAATCCAGCTGGAATTAGTGTACAGTGAGTTATTTCTAAACATACCAAAGCTTCACAAAGAATTGGAGAAGAATATTCTCTCAAAACAAATACAGAGTTTCCAGGGAGAGAATGATTGTGCTCAGTTTTTAACTTCATCGCTTTTTATTAACTTTCTGTGACTTCTTTACCAAAGAAGTCCAATGTCCTAGTTCATTGATGCTTATTTTAACTACAAAGCTCTTATCCTGAGGAATGTCACAAATATAAATCAGCCAGAGGACAGAGGGCTTTTGTGCCTTGTTTTTTAGAGGTTTACTTGGGTTTAGTTTTTTGTTTTTTACTCTTTTTTCACAGCAGTCACTTGCAATAGGTTCTGTAAAAATTTGGGGGTTTTTTGATGGATTGGTTAATGTGTTTGGTTGAACCCAAACTTCAGTTTCCCTGCAGCTGTACTCTCACAATGGATGTCTTCATTGCCAATCTAGATGTCACCCAAGCCCATATACTGCCTTGCAGATCCAACTGCAGAAACTTCAGTGCTTTTGCTGAAGTGTAAGTCTGGGTTTTGTGCATTCCACTGGTGCAGAGTAAGTAACACAAATGCTGACAATGAACGATTCCATAAAAGTGACATTTGAAATTAAAAATATCACTTCTATCTAGGAAGCATTTGAAGGAAATAAACTCAGGTGTGCTTCCTGTGCAGTCAGAAGTGTGTGTGTGTGTGTGTGTGTGTGTGTGTGTGTGTTTGTGTGTGTGTGACAGCTTTTGTGGAGCTTGTAAGAGCATAGGGAGGTGCAGTCAAGGACTCAGATTCTTGTTTTTAATTAGCTGTTGTCTCGGAACAGCCATAACATACATGCCTCTTACATGTTCTATGCATTAGTAGCCTTTTGTTGAATTGTAAAGCAATACTCTGAAAATTAAAACTGTTCTTTTGCAATAACCGTCGTTCTCAATGAATTTTTTTTTGTCATTCTTGATTCTGTGCACAAAATTATTCTAAAGTCATTTATTGTGTGTTTTGTAAGTAGGTCTTTCTCTTTGAAAGTTTTAATTATCACACACTGATTACAATGGAAACAGAGAAGTAAAATTTACAGTGAAGATTTAACTAGTGAGTCTGTGGCTTGGAATATCTTTATTAAGTTTTAGAAACAGAGGTGGTAAGTTTTACTTCTTAACTGCTCACCAAAAAATAGTGAATAGTTGAGACTGTTCTACCTTCCTGAAAAATCACTCAGTTCATCATATAATATGCAACTCATTTTCAGCTTTTCATTTGTTTATCTGGTAGTGGTTTATTGATAGCTTTTTAGTGGAGAAAATTTGTGAACTGTAACTCCTTCCCCCTGCTCCTTTTTTAAAAGCTCTGGAGACTGTAAATGTTCACATGTTATACTGAAGGATTGCAAAAGTAGCATTCATTTATAACATTTGAAGGATTATTCATGGAAAAATTATGCAAAGGAAAAAACAGTGAGATCCTTTGGGATATGTGTAAACTTTTCCAAATGTTCTTGCCACAGATTTCTGAACAGCACTCAGCTTGCTCTGATGAAGTTGTCTCACGTTCCCTAACGCAAACAAATTTTTAATAACATTTTAATATTTTTATACATCATTTATGTGCATGTCAGCATAATCTTGAAAATGATGCTGAGAAATAATGAAAACCAAACTAACCCTTGTTCATGCCAGCTAACTGGAAAATCCTACTAAGAGTGCTTTGTCTCCATGAAAGGCAAAATAACAATCATGGTAACAGTATGCACTAGGAGTGGAGCCAGAAGAGTAAAGACAAGAGTTAGCAGTAGCAGATGACTTCACTTATTGGAAAAAAAGGGGCAAAATAACTCAAGCCCAAATGAATTTAAATATTGGAATTTTTTTATCAGCAGTATCAGGCATAACTTCCCCAGCTAATTGCTCAACAGTCTGGTATGTCCATAAACATCCCTTGGTCTGTGCAGTTTTCATCAGTATCTCACTGCTTACCCTCTTTGGCATCCTTCTTGGAATGGGCTTTCTTTGTCTCTTACTCCTTTACAGAAATGAGGTCATTTGCCCTCTGCCCCATAACTCATGCTGACACTCACTGCACCCCAGATTTCTTGCTGAACTGAGTGTAGCCAGCTGAGGAGAATTCTATAAACTTCACCATTCTTCTTCACAGACATTTGACAGCAGAGCAGATGCAAAGACTTTGTAAAGGTGTTTAAGTTCAGATTCTTCTTACCTTAGCACAGGGCTAACAGAGCTGAACTGTGTAACTCTTACTGGGACAAACTCATTACTGGTTCTCCTGTTTCTTCTTGTGTCTCATGAATCCTCAGTTCAAGGCAGAAGAAGTTGATACCTTCTGTGCTTCAGGGTAGATAGAGTAGCCTATATAACAAATAGAAACAGAATGTCCCAGATAGGGAGAGACCATAAAGATAATTGAATCCAGCTTCCTGCTTCTTGCAGGACTACATAAAACTAAATTATATCACTAAGAGCATTTGTCCAGACTCACCTTGTACTCTGACACGCTTGGTGCCATGACCACTTCCCTGGGAAGTCTGGTCTCAGAACCATTTCTGATAAAAGTTCATGTTCACATCCTGTTGTCAAACTGTGCCATGGAATGTTGGTGTTTTGTATTGGTTTTGAGGTTTCTTTCTGTTTCAGTTTATTATTTATTTGATGCCAGAAACTTCTGTAAAGATTCTGATGGTGATTGTACATGGCTTTTCACATCACAAAGTTTCTTCTTGTGTCAACCTCTTAATGGGTGGGTTTTGGTTAGTCCAGAAGCTGACTAAACTGAGGTTGCTGGAGCCTCCAAGAAGTGATTTTTGGAATGTAGAGAGAATTCTGTTCTGCTGGTACCCAGACTGTCCCAAGGAGAAATATACAGGGCAGATGGTGACTTTCATGACCACTGTTCCCACTTCTGTCACAAGCACCAATGCCACAACTAAATGTTTAAAAGTGAAATCTCAACTGTTTGCTGTAAAGCCAAGAAGAGCCTTTCATTTACTGAGGGTGATGATAGGCTGTGTTTTCCACTGTATGCGAGCAGCATCAAGGAGCTGGAACAAAACCAGTTTGTCCATGTTTACTCTGAGGCCTCATAAAATCAGTAAATTGAGAGGAAGAATGATTGCAGCAAGACATCTCTAGAGCTCATAGATGTTTGAGAAGTAATGCACCTGTTTGGCCATCAGGTATATGAAAAGCCCTTGACTTCTCTTACATGGTCAAGCTGTGAGTCAATGTGAGCAGATTGTTTACAGTTTATGTACAACATGAAGTTGTGAACAAAATTCAAAACACATGTGAACACTCCTGTTCACACCTGAAGTAAAAACTGACTTCATGGCTCTGCATATTACACTTTGACACATCCAGCTGTTTTAAGGATGCCGAGAGTTTTTGCAATTCATTGTTAAAAGTATGAGCAAAACCATTTTAAAAATTACATCAAGATTATGGAGATGAATTTATAGGAAAAAATGGATAGTGTAACCCTAATGTGCAAGAAACAGTGCTTCAGAAATGGCGCCTTTTGGTTATCTGTAAATATTAATTTTAATCAGTTCCTAAACACACCAGCCAGTGAAATTTCTGGTATTTGCATCAGTTCAGAGTTAAATAATCTCTGTCTTTTAGGTCCATCTGACATGTCAGCTATTATGAAATTCAGCAGGAGACCCACATGTCCTGATGCCTCAGTAGCAGCAAGTCTACCTACACCTCCTGTACCAAGGCACCGGAAGAGTCACAGCCTGGGAAACAAGTGCGTAATCCCAGCTGTTTTATGCTCAGGCAGTTACATGTGTCATAAAAATTTAGGACAGCAGCAGAGAACATGCAAGTATCTGTCCTTTACATTTCTTGTATTGCAGGAGTGTTTCAGGCTTTACTGTGTATTCTCTAAGTTTTCTCTTGACACTTCTGTTATTTTTGCTGACTCTATTCTCTGTTAGTGCCAGGCACTGGCAATACTTGAAAGCTGCTTATCCACTTTGGTCTGTGGATTCCTGGTGTGTCTCTTTTTTCTGGGTTTCTGCTTTTGCTGCTACCAAGGATGTTCAGGGTTTGTATGGAGAGGAGTCAAAACATTTACAACTTCCCAGCTGCAGAAATTTAATAATTGTTACTGACAAAGAGAAGTAAAATCTGAAACTCATTTTGGTAGTAAAGGAGCATATGTACAATAAGTGGTAGCATATAATTGCCTGCTCCTTAATAACCTGCTGATGAGGCAGAGGCTGAGTGGAAATGTGAGCCGAGGTCTGCTGTTAGATGACATAAGAGGAGTTTCACGTTTTTCTCTTCTTCCACGTTCCAGTATGATGTGTCAGTTGAGCGTCGTGGAGAGCAAAAGCGCCACCTTCCCGACAGAACGGCCACGGCACCTACTGGATGACAGTGTCCTGGAGTGTCACAGCCCAGAGCGTGGCCACACGCCCAGCACGCGCCTTGCCAACGGCCTCTCCATAGGTATTGCCTGCGTGGGGAGTGACACCCCTGCTCCTGTTCCAGGGCCCTGCAGACTCACAGATACCTGAATGTAGAGAATTAGGAAGATTGTTAGTTCCCATGCAAAGACTGATTGTTTTCATGGATGAAAGTAGGTCAGAACTGCTACCTGGTCAACGTTACCTCAGCTTTCCTCAATTATCCACTGATGCTTTTGGTAAAAGTGGCACGAAGGAAGATTGGTTTTGTAGATGCTCAGTGTGTGACACAAAGTGTTTGTCAGCTTTTACCAGGGGAAAAGTGGATATATCTTTTAAAAGCTACCTTTACACAGAGAAAGCTTTTCTGTGGGAGAATTGTTTGGCAGTACTCTCTTAAGACTTAAAAAGAAACGTAAAACGAACACATTATGGTATTATAATTAAGAAAACAATTATTATAATATCAAAAAAGCAATCAAGAATCTGTGTTCTAAGCAAGAAAAAGTCACCTTTTCTGAGACTCAGGCTATTTCTAGAATAAGAAATTGCCTGTGGAAGATAGCACAGTACTTGACCAAGAGTTAGACACTGATATGATCTTTGCACTTCTGAAAATACAGGCACAGCTCACTGTGTTAAAACTGAGCATTAGAAGATCAGTCCTGGGCAAATTAGAACTGTGAGCTAAATAGTTGTACCAGAAGAGGAGGGACAAATTAGTGATGGGCTTGGAGGAGAAATAGAAACTTTAGTTATGAATACGATCATACATATTTTTAATAACTCCTAGCAGCAGCATAAAGCTGACATATCCTCTGGTAGAGGTGTGTTTGCTTCTTGAAAATAAACCATGATACCATATCTAATAACTTAAGTCAACGTACGGATATTGTGATAGAAATCTTGTCTCACAAAGGAGCTGGATTTTATGTTCCTGAAGTGCTCAGTTTCTGAAGTAAAAGCATGATGAAAATTACGGTAATGGTATTAAAACACAGCAGTAACATGAATTGAGAGTGAGATACTATAGATGGAGAGGATCATGTAAGCCTCTTCCAACTACAGATTTTACCCTGAACTCTAAACACTTCTACTTCAATACATGTTTTGAGTAAGCAGTGTCCACAGTACTATATAGAACAGTATTCTGGTGATCCACATACGTTGGCTTTGTATTTTCCCATGGGTGGTTTTCTTACTCCTTCTCTGTACTACTCTCTTTCTAGATAGCAGTGAAAGCTCAGAATTTAGTGAGGAGCTGCCGTCAGGGCTTGAAAGGTGAGTTAGTCTTCATGTACACTCACTGAGCACTCTACAGACTTAGCTAAGAAATTCACAAGTGATCCCTAACATAGGTAAGCCCTAAATCAATAGTTATTTTTATCAAATTATTGATTAGTTAGGAAAAAAAATGGCAAACATTGTGAAAGAAAGCACTGTAAAGGTATTGGATCTGAAAAGATTGGGAACTATCTCTGTCATTTTTACCAAATCCTAACTGTTGAAGTCTCAAACTACAATTTCCATCATCAGATATTTGCATTCACAAACAGGGGTCGTTTATATGCCACACTGGGGCCTAACTGGAGGGTACCGATCCGGAATTCTCCTCGGAGTCGAAGCTGTGTCTACAGGTACAGTTCAGGGTCTACCTCTTTCATTGTATGGCGCTAAACTTCAGTTTGGGTCTTTACGTTTTCCTAGTGTAATGTATTTTGTGTCCAGATATCCTTGTATGACCATAACAACTTAAGATATCTCCCCCTCCTGCTTGTAAAAACTCCTGTTGATGCTAAAGCAGGGTTATGGCCCATTCAGATGAAATTCAGTTCAGCTATTGATTTAACAAATGAAGTCTGGCTTCCATTTTGCAGAGAACTAGGCTTTACTTGGGGTTTTATGAAACCTTTACAGAAGCAGGTTTGGCCATCTTTGACTCCTGTGTCTTGACCCTTTCCCACAGTCTGTGTCCTTATTTACTGGACAGCTACCCATAACATCTGTCTGTGTCAGAGAGCTATAGTTGGGTGTGTTGATTTTGTTCAGTATTACTGAGGGTAATACTTTGGACCTCAAGTAAGAGAGGGAGCATCTGCAAGCCGTATGTAGCAGGCACTCACAATATTGTTAGTCACTAAGACGTTGACTTTCCAGAAGCAGGTAATCCATTTACAGACCTAAGAGAGGTAACCCAGAAAATTTCATATCGTTTGAGGGATAAAAATCATTCCTTGCATGTGTGCCTGACCTGAACTTGATAAAATCTGTGATGTTGGCAAATGAAGACATATGTTGGAACAGTTAAGAAAAAAGGGCCCTGAATCAGTATTCTGCAAATACTGTGATTTAGTTGCAGTTTAAATCCAGTCTGATTTTATTTTGTTTAAATTAGTTTGCTTCAGCCATTGTAGAAGTATTGATATAATTTTTAAGTTACAGCTGCTTTACCTGTGCCAGTAACATCTGATAGCAGTACAAATTAGAGATTGGACAGGAATTCAAATGTGTACTTTATAAAGGAATACATTTTGGAACAATATTTCATCTATTGCACTTGCTCCTGGAAAATCCTTTCATAACATGATGATGGTAGATCCGTTTCAAAAACATACACAAGCTACAAATATAAAATGTAAGAAAATAAAAATATGAAAAGCCTATTAAATCCACAAAGAAGAATTGTTCCCTAAAATATGCCTCTTATGTTTATCCAATGTCAAGTCATTCTAATGCTTGTGGTCATTCTTCCTTTTCTGAAACCTTCTAATGCCTCTGTCAAATATAAAATTGGCAAGAATGCACATTAGCAGGGACCAGGCAAGTGCATGCGATGGAAGAAGGATGCACCTGTGCCGTAGTTTGAGAAGGGCAGTTGGAAGGGCTCTTCTTCCCTAGATCTGGTTGTACATATCGCTTGGCACCAGCATGAGTTCAGACTACTCATTTGTAGACAGAAAAGTGTTCTTTCACAACTGAAAGGTAGATCATACATGTCCTTTTCCTTATTATTATTCATTATTAGACATGATTCAGTTGATAAACCTTATTGGTCCATAGAAGAACATCAGGGTTGTGATCACATGGCAATGAAGAGAAGTTAGCAGCAGATAACCTACCAATCAATATTTGGTTCAGACATTATTAATTGCTGTTTGCATTTCTAACTTTGCTTGTTACTTGGGTTCTATTAGTTGTATCTCTTTCTCACAATTGTATGTGTGAAGTTTTACGTTCATTCTGGAAAAGGAAAAGCTACTATAATCTCTGTACAATAAATTATTTAACTTACTTTTAATAATTATTAATAATTATTTAATTTATTTTTATATCATTTTTCTAGCTCTTTTCCAATTAGGCAAGGTATTTTCGTTTAATGTAAAATAACATTTGTGGGATCTCTTATTGCCAAAATTGTAAGCCGTAAATTTCCAGAAATTCAGGTAATTTCTGTAATTTACCAGAATAAAAAAGAAAATTGCCTGTTTTCACTTTGACTTAGGGTTTCAGTATTTATTCTGCTTTATTTTTTCATGTCTAAGCCCCTAGAATAGAACCTTTTTGAAAGATCTCGGTTCCTATTTGATAGCTAGGTTAAGAAAGTACATATTCTAGAGTCACATTTCAGATGATACAATATACGTAAAGCAGTGCAGGATAGGTATAGTTAGAGCTAAGTTATATTGCTTACTTATCATCCTTATTTGTCTGCTCAAACACATAGAGGAATGCTTTGTCTCTCCAGCCCAACGGGTGTGTGCAGCTGCACAGCAAGTAGTTCGACGGGAGTCGTTACCATGGAAGGGCCTTTAAGAAGAAAAACACTGCTCAAAGAAGGCAAGAAACCTACTGTAAGTGATTCTAATTATAATTATTCCTATGGTCCTAATTCATTAGTGGCTGTTTTAATTTTCAGGATTAGATTAAACCTGCACCACACAAAACAATGGTTTTATCAATTGTAATTTTCTGATCAAAGTTATTACCAGGTTATAACAAGGTTGTAGCCTTTGTGTGTCATTTGATGTAGAGCAGTTTTGTTTCTCCCTGCATTTGCAAGTCACATTTTTAGCTGTAACAGCAGAGCAGGAGTGAAGCAATTGTGTAACAAGCAAGCAGTGTTGTGAGGGCAGAAATAAATCTCACAGCACTGCCTGATGACCCAGAGCATCCTGATACTTTCCGGCTAAATAACCCTAACAAAGGCAGATTGAATAATGGCTGCATTACATTTCTGTGACAGGACGTAGATTGATAACTTTTAACAAGTTTGTAGATTACAGAACTTGCAGTGGCACTCATAAAAGACTGAAGAGGGAGATCTTCAATACAGAATTTTCAAGGGAGGGTACAAATTCAATTGAACATATTTCTGCAATATATTTTGGTGCTTTGTGCTATAGCATTAAAATGGAAAGGCTGCAGGGCAGCCATCCATAGCACCAAAATCATGGTAATTCATAGTTAACCTGAATTCATGGGTTTCAAATGGTTCTAGTCCTATGCATTAGCTAATTTATTTTTTTTCTGTAGAGTTGATTGATGTATTTCACATGCAAGCCAGTTCAGTTCAGAGCTAAAAGATTTGAAGAATTGTAGAGTTGTCAACTCAATTTTTTTTTTAAATCAAAAGTCTAAGATCTGTCCAGCAGAAGGCAGCACACTATTATACTCTGAAACAATTTTATGAGATACCCAACTAAGAAGGATTGTATTCAGCCAGCCATCAAGATTTAGGTAGCTGAGTTACACCAGGAGATACTCTTTATCTCCATTCTTTGCTTCTGACATTAACTTTGGTAGCACTTGGACTTGCCTGTGAATAGATTTTTGAAATGTCAGAGATATGCAGAGTTTTTCCTAATTTTTTTTCCTTTTTCATTCAGCTGTCCTCATGGACTAGATACTGGGTCATGCTTTCAGGATCAACTCTTCTGTACTTCGGAGCAAAAGCTTTAAGAGGCACTGAAAGAAAACATGTAAGCTTTAAATTTATTCTAAAACCAAAAATTTAATACTCATAAGTAGATCTGGAAGGGCATCCAAATGTATTTTCTGTTCCAGGCTAAGCAATATTTCTGCACAATTTCTAGAGTCAAAAGTTAATCTCTACTACAGTTTCAGCTATGACTGACTTGTCTGTCTTTTCCAGTATAAATCTACACCTGGGAAAAAAGTCTCCATTGTGGGCTGGATGGTGGCACTGCCTGACGACCCAGAGCATCCTGATATTTTCCAGCTGAATAACCCTGACAAAGGTAGATATTAAAAGATGGACAATGTCTGCATTACATTTCTGTGATAGGAAGTAGATTAGTATCTATTAATGAGCTTGTAGATTACTGAACTTGCAGTGGCACTTAGACAGAAGAGGGAGATCTTCAGTACAGAATTTTCAAGGGAAGGTACCAATTAAACTGAACATATTTCTCCAATATGCTGTGGTGCTTCTGTGGTGCCTACAGAGAGATTCCTTTCTTTTGACAGTTACTGTAAGTTTTGCAGAAATTCCTCATCCAATATGAGATTGCAGCATGTCCACGTGTCTCCATACATCAATTTCCAAGTGTCTGAATAGCTTCCTTAAAATCAGTCAGTATCAAATCTTCACTTACACTGAGGCCAATTAAAATATCTAACCATTTACCAAAATAAGTCTGCTAAGTAGTTATTACTTTTTAATAACTGATTTTTAGTGCTATAACTCTTTCCCCTCGATTAAACTTCAATAACTTCAAAAGATAAGAAAACTCCTGGAGTTATTTTGCACTTTGAGTGGTTGCTTACACATTCTTGAAGCTTTCTTCAGTTTCCATGTTTTCAGCTTAGCTTTGATGCTGGATATGGAGTCTCATACTGTGTGAAGTGCATCTTCAGGGTGTTAACTAAAATGCACAAAATGTTTAATTGTAGGAAGCAATTTGCAGTAGGACAGTGAAGAAAACTAGGTTTACAAATATGAAAAACATTATCAGAAGCCTTGATGAGAAGAAAGCCAGGATTAAATTAGATCTGATCTGTGGCATATGAATGATGGGCAATGCCCAGTCGTGGTATAACCGGAAACATTTATTAAAAGTGTGGATGGCTTTTATAATATTTTCACTATCAGATTAGAATATCACACACCTGGATAGCCAATAGTGTAACTGTTCTTGCATCTGCTAACCAATAATATAAGGTATCACATCCCTAATATGCACATCAACCTTTTTTCTTTAAATCATGTGCTTGTGTAACAATTTTTTCTGCAAACTACTGTGGTTCTGCTACCTGTTACATTTTAGAAACTTTGTTACATCTCTCATGCCTTGACTGAATAGATCATGTTCTTCTTAACCAAGCAGTCTTTGTTCTCTTATTACTAAGTGTCCTTTGTTTTCTTGCCCCACACCAACCTGCATGGTCTTTTCTGTGGCTGTAATTCGGCCTTCTGCCTGTGGGCCGCATATGTTCTCGTACTTGCTTCACCCGAGGATTGCTGGGTAACATGCCTCACATGGGCTTTGTTGTATTAGCAGTATCATGTTTGAGCATTTGAGGTGCAACTTAATTTAAGAGTTTACTTCAGAACTTTGGCTTCTGCACAGAAATCAGAGTCCTTTGAAATTACATGTCTGTCTGCAAATTCAGAGTCTTTCATTTTCTTATTTTTGTAGGCAATGTTTACAAGTTTCAGACTGGTTCAAGGTTTCATGCAATATTGTGGCATAAACATTTGGATGACGCATGCAAAAGCAACAAGCCTCAGGTAAGGTTGTGAAAACTATTTCTACCCACTTTTTCCTATTTTCCAGAAAATCCTTACTAGAAAAGGTACCTCTTTCAATCGGTGTGCACACACATTGCTGTGGGGACAGACATAATTCCTCATTCTGTATGCTGATCCACTTTTTCAGTAGAGGAAAGTAAAACTATTTAAAATTAGAGAATTCCCATTAAATCAGGTTTTGTTTTGGTTTGGTTACCTTACAAGCATATAACCTCTACTCTCAGTTGCTTCAAGCAAGATAACCTCATCTCTTCTTTAGAAGGGACTGTCTCATGGAAAATGAAAGCAGCCATACTAGGACGACTCAATGATCTTAGAGATCTTTCCCAAATGTAATGATTCTATGAAGTAATTTACAATCTCTTCCAGGTACCTGCTAATCTTATGTCATTTGAATAATTTCCTCTCCACCTGGTGTGACTTCAAGTGCCAAACGGAAGAAACAGGTTATTGTTCTCTAAGGAGGAAGAGGAGAATGGTTTTCCTGACACGAGCCAGCCACAGATATTTCAGCACTTTCCTATGTAACTTGAAAGTCATTCTGACACAGCTTTTAAAAGCAGAAAGTGAATGTTGTCCCTAGGACCTGATAAAGTCTCATGCACTGAGTGAAAGCAGACAAGTTAGATGGACAGAAGATTAATCCTGACTCCTGCAGGATTCTAGAGCCCTCAACTATTTGTGGTCAGAGACCGCATGAACTGATATTTTACCACAAACTGAGCATCATATCTTCTGTCTATTCTTTTTTAAATGGTTCTTTTTACTAAGCTGCTGTGTGTGACTGAAGAATATTTAGCCCATGTTGGGTTTCAATTCTTTCTAATGCACAGAATGATTGGCAGTGTTAACTTGCTCCAAAGTGTCAATTAGAATAGAAAATTGTGGAACAACATTTTTATAATCTAAGTGCACTGAGTTGCTTGGCAATGTGGCTGCCTCAAATTTTCTGTCAAATCTCTGGACAATTCTGCTGTTCATATTTGAGCTATTTGGGAAAAATGTGTTTTGGCATAGGACAGTTGGTTTTCTTTTTCATTCAGTTATTTTACTCAGAAACACCTGGTAATGGATTTAAGGCTGTTTAAACATATGTTGTGCTGAAGTTCGCCTATCATTCTTTTACCAGTGGCATAGTTGCTTATAAATTTGGTGTTTTGGTTCAGTCTGAATGTTGTTCATTTCAAATCCCTTACTACAGGGAAGCAGGTAATCAGGTGTTATGTATCACACAGTCCTGGCTCCTCAGAATGACTCCATATCATTGTTTCTCTTCTGTCCTTCTGTGGACAGCTTGGCTCCACTCAATTCCAGTACGTGTTGTGACTTCAGGACATTAGCACTGGTAGATGGTACTGCTATTATAAAATCATGGTGGTAGTGAAAGACTGTCTAACAGTGGAGCAAGTACAAAGAAGTCTCCCCATCAATAACCAGAGAACAAATGAACAAACAAAAGAAGTGTAACTGGGCCTTCTCCTCTGAAGGAACTCTTCTATGCCGTATTCCTGGTGTGCCCTGGCACTCCTGCAGTCAGAAGCTTTTTCTGTTCATGTGTTAAATTCATACTTTTTCTATTTGAATCTCCTTTGCCATATAGCATCATTATTCAGACTTCATCAGTCACCAGAAAACCTCTTCTGAATTCACTAAAATTGCGTAGAGGAGAAATTGGCAAGTTAGCCTCTAGCTTACAAACCAGGAACACTGTGGAAGTCAGTTTAAGTGACCAGAACCTCTACTAGAACAAGCTCAGTAGCAGTATGTATTCTGTGGACTTCTATGATTTTCTACATTTTTATTTTGAAACTTCTCTAACAAGGAGTAAAAAAACCCCTGTGTTGTTAAATGTACATCAAAAGTAAATTTTTTGTTCTTTTAAGAGTTCATGTTACAATCCTGAAAGCCTAATACATGCCAGCTTTTCAAGAAAACCAGTTCCTGATGACAACTGCATTTAGATCCTGGAACATGGGAAAGTCTGTGCAAAGTTGACAAAGTTTATTTGATAACTGTGAAAACAGTGGTAATGCAAAATATATTTCTATCGTTCTTCACTTTTTTTGCCAACTTAAGACAACCTTGAACTTGGAAAATCATGGTTATCTGCAAGGGCAGAGCATCTAATGCCATTAGAGATGGTGTAGAAGCTTTTGAATGTGATAACATCCTGTCACCAGTGAATGACTTGAGACTGTTAGACTATAAGTCTGAATTATTCTGCACGTGTGGCTTTTTGTGATTAGTCATCAATGAGATTAAACATCTTTTCAGTGTAGCGCAATTGTGAAATTGCTGCACAGTATTGAAATTCGGATTGATGGCAGTGAAAGAATACTAGTAAAACATCTTAAACCAATTTTAAATTAGTCTTGAAGTATTAAACAGTTTGTAGCTGCTGATTAGAGGTGTTATGATGCCATTTGGTACCATTTGCTATTACCTGGTATTTCTATGGTTACTTGAAAGCTGCTATTGAAATACAATATGTTGCCTATCACTACTGACTATTACAGCATTTTCACAAAAAATATGACAAACCATACAAGTTTTCCTCCATCAAAGAGAACAGCTGCAATAGTTATGTAAAAGTAAACATTATGTCATAATTACTATTTTCAGAATTGTGAAGATATAATAACTGTAGGTAATATTATTAGTTTATCAAATGTGCAGTTTTGATGTAATTCAGTGCCAAAATGCATGTTTTTCCAAATAGCACTAAAATGAGGCAAAGAAACTAGTTTTCAAATTGAGACTGACTTGTCACATTATAATGTTAATCAATTTCAACATTTTGGTTTGTTTTGTGTGGAAACTGTTGCACTATTTTTGGCTGTATTTTCCAGCAGTCCACTGCATGCCATTTGTGTAAAGGATTCTTTCTATAATTCTTGTGAACTGTCTCCCCTGTAAGAACTCTGGCGTTGGAATCTAGGTTTTTGGCAAAGTATTTTGTTACCTCAGTCTTGTATCAAGTTGCTGCATTTTTCAGTTTGTTACATTGATAATAATGATTGTTTTGCTAATTAAATACTTAAATGTAAAAAAAAAGTTTGTTTACTACAACAGTAATAGCATTTGGATGTAAGTTTTAAAATGTGCAGGGTATGTGTGCTGTTGACAATAAAATATTCTGAAAAAGAATAGTAGAGGTACAGGAGGAGTGTTTTAGCTCAAAGGCAGTATGCATGCTTTTTTTGTGAATGAATGGTTATATAATTGAACAGACTTTATAGAGCACAATGTCTAGCCATTTAGTAATATAAATACAACAGAATCAGCATTTCTAGGATAAAATTGAAAAAGCCTCCAAATTTGCAGCTTTTTCAAGTGAGATTTGGAAAGTCCAAAGAAGTAGAGACAAACTTAAATTTCTTTGCACTTAAAATTTAACTCAGCAGGTCTGCAGATGACACCAAACTGAGTGGTGCGGTTGCCACACCTGAAGACTGGGGCCATCCAGAGGGGCCTGGACAAGTTTGATGAGTGGCTGGGGCTGACATATTTCCAATGAACAGATCAAGAGCAACTCTGCTGAGAAGGACTTGGGGGTGCTGGTTGGATAAGAGGCTGAACATGTCCTGGCCATGTGTGCTGGCAGCTCAGAAGCCAGCCGTGTCCTGGGCTGCATCAAAAGCAGTGTGGGCAGCAGGTGACAGAGGTGATTCTGCCCCTCTACTCAGCTCTTGTGAGATTCCGTGTGGAGTGCTTCATCCAGCTCTCGAGTCCTTGGTATAGGAAAGACATTAACCTGTTGCAGTAGGTCCAGAGAAGGGCCACAAAAGTAATCAGAGAGCTGGAGCACCTCAGCTATGAGGAAAGGCTGAGATAGATGGAATTGTTTAGCCTGGAGAAAAAATGTGCCAAGGAGACGTTATTGCCACCTTTCAGTACTTAAAGGGGACTTACAAGAATGATGGGGACAGAATTTTTAGTAGTAGGGCCTGTAGTGATAGGAGAAGGGATAACAGTTTAAAACTAAAAGAACATTGATTCAGACTAGATATATGGAAGAAATTTTTTGCAGTGAGGGTAATGAAACACTGGGCTGGCCAGAGAGGTGGTGGATGCCCCATCCCTGGAAGTGGTCAAGGTTAGGAGGGGGCTCTGAGCAACCTGGTTGAAGATGTCCCTGCTTATGGCAGGGGAGTTGGACTATGTGATCCAATTAAAACCATTCTATGATTTTATTTCTTTTGCAAGGTAAATAAGGTCCCGATAATGATTAGTAATGAAGGTCCTTTAATTTCTGCAGAAACATAATTTCATGAGCAGTTGGGTGAGAGAAAAATTACATGTGAAAATGAGAATTGTTTGAGAGAAAAATTAATGTGAAGATGAGAGCAAAACAAGCTAATATAAAAAGAGTTACTTCTACAGTTGAACAGGAAAGCCTATATCCTTTTCCTAAAGTGGACTCCTTCTCCTGTTATCCTCGAGAAACAGGAATAGTGTTTAAACACTTTTTTATTACTTGGTAATCTTGGAAATAACTTGAAACTGTACAGTTTTCCCTCAGGGTCATGTCCAGTGTTTCACTGTAAATATTTTATAAAGGAAGCATCTGTAAGTGTCTCTCATATCTATCAAATGGTTCTTTTTACTAATAGCATCAGTTAAAATGGGAAAATTGATTGAAATTCTTCTCCTTCCCATAGGTAACAAGATAGAAAATAAACAAAGTGAGCATGTTAGGAAGGAAAACCAACAATCACAATATCCCAGGTTGACACTGTTATGGAATCAAATTGCAGGGGGAAGAGAGGACTACCTTCTGCATTGCCGTTTCACTATAAGGTAACGTGCTTTTGTCATTCACCACCCAAAAATGAGTGTTGAAGAGCTCATTAAATGCTCATTATGTCCAAGCATCTTGTCTTGTAACCTAGGAGAGAAAAAAACAAAATGAAATATTAAATAACTTTGTTCCTACTCTGGATGCAAGGCTGTGCTAGGTGTGCAAGGGAAGGCACTAGCACACAGCATTAGTTTTCCTTCAGAATTCATTAATAGTTGATTGTGGTATTTCCATAGCTGTGATCCATTACTCTGGAGATTTGTCTATCAAATTCGGAAAATACACTGTATCATGGGGAGAATTTAAAGAAAAAAAAGTCAATGTGTACAGATTCCAGTAGACCCCAGATGTAAGAACATCTCAGATAATTATATTAGGAAGGACGGAAACACCCATTTTGCATCAGTTGGAACACAGTGGTCCATAAGAAAGTGCAGATTTTGATGAACTGGAGGAAGTATCCTTTGTATTTCTGGACTTTGTCTGTAGCCAGACAAAAACATGGAAAGCAAGAGAAGGGGTAACTCGCTGGTGCAGAAGGTGAAGGTTTCAAAAAAAACCCACCAAGCAACAATTCCTTTTATATTACAAGAAGTTCTTTCCTGCATTCAAGTACAGCATACTTGGAAGTCCAACTAGTCCTATCTGCATTGTTTAGCAGTGCAATTGTTCTAATTCTTTCAACAAGTGGGGGAGCAGGAGGGAATAGTTTTTATTTCACCTACCAGCCTCCAAGAGTGTACATTTGTAACTGCTGAGGAGACTTGATCTTCAAATCCTGCTGTGAGTTTTTACTGGCTTCCCACCCTGCCCCATATATATTTATGGAAGGGAGAGGTGATGGGGGCACACATAGACCGTGAACACAATTCACTCCTAGGCTTACACTGAACTGCCAACCTTGGCATGCACCATAAGGGGTGTAGGGGTTCGAGATCACCAAGTGATGATTGTGTTTAGATTTAAAAGTTTTCTAAACTTGCTGACTTTTTGGACTGAGAAAAAGGGGAACCAGAGAAGAAAGGGCCTTAGGTGGTGGTGTGGGTGGGTGTTGTTGGCACTTACATTTTTCCTTGCCTATGCTTTAAGGTGAATGGGCCAAGTGATTCCTTTGTGTCTTTTAAGTGAACCCTTTAGTCTTCCTTCTTACGTGTCTTTGAACTTCATTGTTCCTTTTACTATTTACTAGACAGAATAAACAGAAAGTGAACAAAGAGTGAACTCTGTTCCAGAAACACTGGAAACTTGTCAGTGTACTTCAGGATGTTTTTTAATGTGGCCAAACATTCCCCTCACTCTAGTTAGTTAACAACTAATGTAGCCACTAAGGAAAGCTGTGCCAGGGAAGAGGAACGTATCAGTACAACATCCAATTGACAAAGACATAGGTGCTTCTGCCAGTTACTTATACTGAGTCACAGACTGAGAGACACACCTGACTCCTACTCTTCAGCTTAGTAATCTGACATCACAATAGGGGCTAGGAGACCACTCAGAATGCCACCTTCAGTGAAGAAACTAGAAATCAAAGGTGAGTATAGAAGTTTGGAGTCACTTCCATCTATAATGTGACACAGCTACTGTAGAAAAGAAGAGGACTCCAGGCATGAGCACAAACCCTCTGGAAAATCTGTAGTCGCCAGGGCAAATTGATGCAGCTCTGGCATTGTGGGACAGGTTCATGAAAGTAAATGTGAAGTGTTAAAGTGAAAATTCTATATTTTTATTTCCACGGGGTTGGTGGAGTTTTGGTGGATTGTATTTTTTTCCCTAAGTAACTGGCCTATAAGAATGTATGTTGAGTTCTTGTACCTCAGTTAAAAAGGAAGTACCTTTTAAAAGCATTTTGTCAGGGCCCTGTGGGTACTAATGACTGTGACCAGCCCACCTGTAACTCCATCATGGGCTCCGGAGCCCATTTAAGCTCTGTTCTGGGCCCTCAGCCCCTGCCTGAGCTCTGCTTTTGCAGACTCAGGTCTGACAGACCTTGTGGTCCAGGCCCTGACTGCAGGTAGACTCGGTTGTGGTCCAGCATTGTTGCCTTGGTACCCTGCAGCCACTGGACTTGTCCTGCACTGGAGGTCAGTTTCCCTTCTCTCAGCTTTAAACCTGTTTCATCCCACAGACGCTGGGTGGTCTCAGATGGCAGGGGGGAAGGGAGTTGATGCTGGCCATGGCCAGCCCTGCTTGACTTGTCACAGTACTGAGGCACTGGGTGCTGGTTGCTGAGGCCTCTACCCCACTTGGTATCTTCTTCCCCTCAAGTCCTAGTAAGAGAAAGGGAGAAAGTTATATTTTTCTCTCTAAATAGTTCATAAAGCAGACAAATGCAGTTTGAATTTGCAAGAGGACAAAACAGCCATAAATTGTATAGACGACTGTTAATTTTTCTGATACATTGCTGCATGTATGTTGACATTACATGGCTATCTCAAACCATGCTGCAAGCTCAAAAGTGAAATCTCGGTTATAGGGAGAGAAAGCGGAATGCTACCAGTATTGTGGGAAGACAGAGGATATCATCTAAAGATCACATTAAAGTGATTTCCACACAAGTTTATATTTGGCAGAAATTTAGGGCAGCAGCCCTTCTACATACTGCACAGGAGTAAATGAGTAAATACATTTGATTTGTGAACTGGATTAATGTATCTAGGAAAGACTTTCAAATTGGAAAAAAATATTCGATCCATACAGCGTGGTTGAGGCCTCAGTCCACTATTTTTTACAGGTATTTATTTGCACATGGAAGCGCCTAATAACACCATTAACATGTCTTTGCAGGAAAGAGGTGTGCCATACCTCTTATCAAGGATACATTCCTTTGGAGATACACAGCTTTGGCTCTGAAAGAGAACTGTGTTGGGTATGCTACAATTTAAAATGTAATAATGACATTTAAAGCATTTCATAGTAATAAGCATTTTAATCCTGTGTTCTCCCCAGCAATAAAGACACTGTAACTGGAACAAAGGACTGTAACTTACAGCTTTTGGCACTAGAAAAGAAAATCCCACCACAGAACCCATACAAATGCCAACCTCGTATTTTATTGTAGAAATGATTCAGCTATCATGTCTATCTCTAAAAGCAGACAGGACTCCAGTAAGCTACTGGATTTTTATAATTGTGTAATTGTCAATGTCCCTGTAGGTTTTTTTTTTTATTAATTTGTATTTTGAAAATATAATGGCTAGCTTGTGTTTCTGTGTTTTACACAAGTTAATTTGACAGTTAAGCATCGGGGTCGAATCTGAAGACCTCCTTGACAACAGTGCATCACTGCTGAGGTCCTTCTTCTGCACTTGTGACGTCTATGCGGTTCATTTCCAGGATGTGGTGTGTGGCAGCGTTTCCCCCGTTGGGGCACAGCATGTGGACCCGGGTAATCAGCGCCGCGGAGCCGCTGGCATCCGGATCTGCGGCGGGGCGGGCAGGGCCTGCTCCCCAAAATGCCCCGCCGCTGCCGCCCATTAGCGTCTAGGGGCCGCGGCGTTGCCCCATTCGCGTTCTTACATGGGGCGTCCGCGACCAATGCCTCGGGGAACGTAGGAAAGTGGGGGGAGAGGCCAGAAGCGCGGCGGCGAAGGCCGCGGCCCGCCCCGGGGCTCCTTCCGTCCGCGGCCGACTCCCCGTCGCTCATCGAACGCGATCCTCGGGGCCGCGCTCCGGCGGGGCAGCTCGCCGACCGTCGGTGCCGATGCCGTGCACAGCAAGCCGCGCGAAGGTACCAGTACGGCTCGAAGCGACGAGCAGCCGCTCCAGGCGCGAACGGCCCCAGACGGACCACGCCGGGCGGGGGCTCTACCTGAGGTACGGCCGGGGCGGGGGACCGCGGGTTCTCCGCGGCCATAGCCGCCGCCGCCTTCCCGAGCGGGAGGTGAGGCGACCGACTGCTTCCGCGACCTCGGGCCGCAGGAGCGTGTTGCGGTGGCTGCTGTCAGTGCCGCAGAAGGAGCCAGGGACGGGGCGCGAGGGTTCCGGTACCGCCGGCGCAGCTTCGCATACCTTTCCCGGCGGTGCCTGCACGGGACTCTGGTGGTGGCGCCGCCTCTGCCCGCCCCCCGCGCGGGGAAGGGGCAGGAAGCCCTGCCGGGTGCGCCGCCGACTGTGTGCAAGCGTGGTAAACTCGCCTGGACCGTAGAGGAGGTCAGGCAGCGGCACCTGATCGGGGTCCTGTAACTGGCAGCGCTCGCAGGAGAAGCGCGACAGATTCGGGATTTTATTTCCACTCAAGAAATAGGAGGATGGTGATCAGCTGTAGCCTTATTTTTTGGTACTGGTGTTAACCGCTTAGCGGTAAGTTAAAGGTACATATTAATTGTCCAAACCAGGTTTTCTGAGTTTCTGTCTGAACACGTACTAAGGGCGGAGTTTAAATTTGAAGAATGCAAAACTCCTCCAAAGCATAGTTCCAGTATATGTTGTGGATTAATCTTGGCAGGTAGCTCAGCCCTCATCCTTCCTCTTGTAGTGGGATGGGGATAGAATCAGAAGGGAAAACGTGGGAAATCCTATGGGTTTTCCATGAGAGAAAGACAGTTTAAAAGGTAAAGCAAAGCTGCATGCGAAATAAAATGTGTAATCTATTCATTGTGTCCCCTTAGCAGGCACATTTCTAGCCATTTCCAGGAAAGCAGGACTTCATCAAGTTTAGCAGAGACTTGGGAAGTCATATACTGTCATGTCGTGTGTTTCCCTGTTCTTCTTCTTCACCCAGCTTAGATGGCTGAGTATGGCATCATATGGTGTGGAATAGGCCTTTGGTTGGTTTGGTTCAGCATTTCCAGCTGTGTTCCATGCAAACTTCTGGTGCCACAGAACTCCTGGGATGGGAGCCACAAGAGAAACAGAAACGGCCTTGACTCCGTGTAAGTACTTTCAGTGTCAGCCAAACATCAGTGTGTTTGAAGCACTTGCTTTGGTCACAAAACACAACACCCTTCTAGCTACTAAGAAGCAAATTAACTTGATCCCAGCTAAAAAAGTACAGTGTGAAAGAAAAAAAGTTGAAATAAGTCTTTTAAATGTCATGCAGTTTTTATTTTGCCCAATCTGATTTTTAAAAGGACACAAAGTTTAATTGTTTACAATAGGAGGAGTTTGGCTTAGGGGCATGCAGCAGATTATAATGGAGAAGTTTCTGAGTGTATACAGGAAAGCGTGGGGTTTGTCAGTTCTAATGGCCCAAAATAAGTATATGACAACTCTGTGTATTGTTCTGGCTTACTGTCTTTGTATTTATAATAGAAATAGCCAGTTTTAATTTTTTTAGAGTAGGATTTTATTAGTGGAAAAATACTGCCTTCAGTTTAATCCTTCAAACAATATGCTTCTGACTTTGGATCTTATAAGAGAGGAAGGACACTGGTGTGTCAAAGAACCTTTCTGAAAAAGTAAGCTATCAAAAGATTAGCAACAGGCAATTGAGATCAAGATGGTAAATGAGTGTTAATATTTGGAATTCTTGTTTAGGCACCAGTGATCTGTATTTTTGCTTTTGACAAAAATCATAAACTAAACAATAGAGAATAACTTTTTTCAAAAATGGTAAATATTGTAAGGCTGTTTTGTTTGTGGGAGGTTTTTAGTTAGACCCTGGTTATACAAGGATTAGGTGGTTTATTGTTCTTATACTGCTGAAGCTAATACTTCATATTAGAAACTGAAACTCTGCACTCACCTCTTGTCAATTGCCCTTTATCCTTACTCTAGATTGGGAGATAAAGTGATGAGAGTATGAAAAATTTATCACAATGTAGACATTGTCAAGATACTGAAATGAGCAGCATAACAAGTCTTCAGCCATCTCCATGCAAACAAAACAAATTACAAAGGAAGGCTACAATACAGATAGCATGTGAGGGAGAATAATTATTACCCAGAAATGACTCTTGAACTAAATTAGCAATTCGTACCAGCTTTTAGTAAGAACAGTGCTACTTGTGGAAGGTTTTAGAAAGATGTTGGAAAAGAAGGTCTGAAAATAGAAGTTGGACAGCAAAGGTAAAAACAACATCCAATTCAAAGGTGATACAAAAAAAATTCTGTTTCAAAACTCTAAAAAGACATGCTGTTGGAAGGACCTATAATGGGAGATTAATAAATGTGTTGTGAGCGTAGTGGTACAATGTGGCTAAAGCATGAGTGATTCCTTGGTTTAGGATGGGGGAAAAAAGATGATTTAAATATGTGAACGTTTGTAAGTGCACTCTTGGTCCCATACAAGGTTTTAGAGTAAATTTTAGAAGGACCATGACCAACAAAATAAGGAGAAACACAATTAATTTGACTAGCTCAATCTAGTGAAAGATGTCCCACGTACAGCAAGGGGATTAGAACTAGATGATATTTAAAAGTCCTGTCCAACCCAAGTCATTCCATGATTCTAACCGTGACAAGAGCTCTTTATTATGACCTTGCAGCAGAAAAAAAACACATTGTGCAACTGCACTTGCTTGACTGACAGGGAAGATGTATTAATTGTTGGCTGATGACAAGCTCACATGTATCGGTGCAATATGTTGCATCTACAAAAAATAATCCTAGCATGCATTGGAAAAGAAAATTTCCAACAATGATGAGGGCTTGTTTACTTGCCACATATATAAGGTACAGACATTTCTAGTCTACTGTACTAGAGAGTAGTGGGCCAACTGCACAGGAACGATTGGTGAAGGAAGACTTTCTTATGAGATGGTTTTACCTTTCATACAACTGTCTGTTGAATGAAAAGGTAACAAATACGAAGATAAGGAGGTGATATTGCTAAGGCGGTGGGGAGGAAGAAAGCCTGTTTACAGTTAAGGGGAATACTGCAAAGTAGCCATTGACACCATTAGCTAAATATACTATTAAAGCAAATCTGCATAATTTGTATCATGTTTACTTGCATATTAATTGGAATTAAAAAATGCAAAATCGAAATTAATTGTTTCTATAAAAGAAACTCATTTAAATATGCTGAAAGCATACTTTTAACATTAGAACTTGCCATTTTACCCTCTATAATGAGGAAATACCAGTGTGGTGCTCTTGATTACACTGACATTATGTATTTTATGACTACATATTTGTACTGTCATTTTCAGGAGATCAAAATAATGAGTCATGTTGGGGAAACCATGAATTTCCCTTGTCAAGTAATTACATATTTCTTTTCTTTAAGATTTAGTGGTCTGATGTGTCTTGGAGCTCTTGATTTTGCTCTTTTTCTCAGCTTCTAGAACTTGCTGTTGTTTCAGCACTCTCACAGTTCCTAATCAGAATTCTGTATCTGCATGTTCTAACTAGGTCTGTAGCATGTTATGAAAGAAATGTTTGTCCAAGAAATACAGATATATATACATATATATATAGAGTGTGTTTTTCTAGTTCTTTTTAAGGATGTGTGTGAACTGGGTTTATATCAACATGCAAGATTAATTTTCAGAAGAAAGCTTAAGTAGCCTTTAAAAAATCCATGAAAAATGTTGATTGGCTTCATCATCTTCATACTCATTCGTAATTTAAATTAAGTTCTTGCAACACAACTGTGTGCTTTGCTCAAGAGAAGGAAAACTTGTCTTTCTGGTAGGTGTGGCTGCTGTTACTGACATTAAAAGAGCAACAGCTATGTGAAATAAAATGTACCAGGAAGGGTCTTAGGTATTGTACCAGTTTTTTTTCTCTCAGTATTGTTCTGTAATGAACAATTATTGCAATTTACCTTAAAGGTATTCAAGTTTTTATCTGTTTAAAATAAACCATAAGTAGATTCTTTTAGCAAAATAACTTAGCAAAAAATGAACAGAGGACTGAACAGAACTTCACTCAGCTATCGGCTTTAAAAGGTACTTCTTCCTTCCCAATGTTTGCTGTTCAAAACAGAGTTGAAAAGATTATTTTTTTTCTTGCTTGTTATTTATTGCTAGCAAAAGCGGAAGAAAGAACAGGTAATAAATTGATTTTATTATTTACTGTTGATATGCTTTGATATTTCTTTAGTTAAAAAATATTTATTCTGTAAGACAGAACGACATTTTAAGTCATAAATAGATAAAACCAAGGGAAAGAATGTTAAATGTGACTTTCTCTATGTTGTAAGAATGCTAAAATATATAACATCCTTGGAATAAGAATGCTTGGGGGAAACCAGTACTTTAGAACGTTTCATAAAAAGGCTTAAAAAGTTTGAGGTTTTTTCGGTCACAAATCTCCAGCTGGAAGTCGTATGGCAGTAGCAGACTCTTACTATGTTCTCAATTTTAAGGACTTCTGGTGAGTACTCTCTATTTCAGAGACAGAAGAGTCAGTGCTTTCTGCTGCCCCTTTTCTCCTTTGTGCCTAGTGCGATCTAGTGAGATTTTTGGTGACCATATGACTGTTCTCATCTGAAAAGCAATTTCTTGGTAGCTAGCAAAGGCTGCTGTAAATCACATCAGCCTTTGCATATGGGCCATTTTAAGGGGTGTGTTGTGACTGTGGTTCTCCCTAGTTCACCTTTTCATGACAGGGCATTTGTGAAAATATTGTACATTATTTTGAAGGCACAGGCAATTATTTTTTACCTCCTAGAAACATTTTCATCGTCTTGTGCAATAACATCAGTTCATTCCATCTCAGCATTTTAGCCACACTTCCTGCTGGCAGCTGGGGAAACTCCCTTCTACCAATCCAGTGTTCTGATCTGACATGAATTTGATTAATCTGGGACACTTTTTTCCCAAGAATCTCTGTGGTACAAGCAGGCTTTCAAGGACACTTGCTGTCACTTTTCTGTTTATGGATCATATCTGAATACCTAATTTGTCGTTAAAACTTCCATCTAGGCTCTACTTGCAGAAATTAGTACTTGAGAGTGCCATAAACTCCCACTCAGGCATTAACACTTGCTAGCACAAGTGCTGCTGAAGACTTCAGTTATCCAGGCACTCAAGACTGCCTACGTGTTCCTGCAGCAGCAAGTTTTAAGTCCTGACCCCCGAATTGTACCAGGAGCTGAGCTAGCATTAACATGGTGTGAGCAGGCCCAGATCTCTAGTAAGCATTAATATGAGATGACCTTTCCTGCAGCTCCTGCCTTGTATAGCACTGTGTAGGGTAGAGTGGCTAACTGAGACTGAGTTTTATACCTGCATAGATTTTACCTGCCTTCTGCTGGATTGTATGAATTGACTTTCCTCTGTGTGTATGGTCTCATCTGTGGTGATCTGCAAGTCAGGGAATTGATAAATTAGTGATGATATCTGGACCATCGTCTGTAATCCCCAATTAGCATGTTTATTATGAACTTTATTAATTCTATATATTTATCTGTTATTCTATTTCATTTGCCTGCCTCTAGCTTGTCTGTGGGAAGTCTGGTTGAGGTTTTGGTTTCTTGAGGGGTTTTTTGACATTATTTATATACACCCTGTGGTGGGGGGGAAAAAAGAAAAGTTTTGCTTTCCTTTAAGAATTACTGCCTACTTATTAAATCAGATATTCTAAAATTTATAGAAAAAAAAATACTACTTGTATTGCTGTGTATAGACCTCTGTTATATTCTTCTACAGAACCCTCCATGTACAGACACTTCTCCACACATCTGACAAATAGAGGCATTCAAAGTGTCACATGCAGTATTGTACGTATCATTAAAGGCATGTTACATGACTGGTTTTTCATAAAAACACAGTAGCTGGGTCTCTGAGTAAGTCAGTGCACCATGATAGAGACTTACCCCCATCTTGTTTGTGAAATTCTTGAGCGATGATCATGGGTCAGTATTACCTCATACTATGTCTTGTCTTTTCCGCAGATGCGGTAGCATAAAGTACGAGGACAAAGAAATTTGCATGCACCTTTAGATATGTACAAAATGTTGTGTGCCGGGAAAAAATCTTACTTTGCTGCTGCTGTGTGCATTATTACTGTAACTTCAACGCTCGCAGTTTCTTATCTGAGGTTACAGAGACTTTCTCATCAGCCAAAAGTAGTTCAAGAAGGTAGAAGATGTAGAGGGAAAATTGCCAATAGCACAATAACAGCATTAAAAGGTAACAAAACTTTTATTATATCCCCATACTTTGACGACAGAGAAAGCAAAGTCATTCGTCTGATTGGGATTGTTCACCACGAAGATGTAAAACAACTGTACTGCTGGTTCTGCTGTCAGCCCAATAGAAAGATATATGTATCAAAAGCAAAAATCGATGTTCACTCAGATAGATTTGGATTCCCGTATGGTACAGCAGATATAGTTTGTTTGGAACCTGAAAATTGTGATCCAACACATGTATCAATTCATCAGGCTCCACATGGAAATATTGACCAGCTGCCAAGGTTTGCAATTAAAAACCGCAAGGCTGAGACCTTTTCTGTTGACTTCACTGTGTGCATTTCTGCCATGTTTGGAAACTACAACAATGTCTTGCAGTTTATACAGAGTGTGGAAATGTACAAGATTCTTGGAGCACAGAAAGTGGTGATCTACAAGAACAACTGCAGCCATCTGATGGAGAAAGTCTTGAAGTTTTATATAGAAGAAGGAACTGTTGAGATAATTCCCTGGCCAATACATTCACACCTCAGGGTTTCTTCTAAATGGCACTTCATGCAAGATGGAACACACATTGGCTACTATGGACAAATCACAGCTCTAAATGACTGTATATACCGTAATATGGAAAGGAGCAAGTTTGTGGTCCTTAATGATGCTGATGAAATAATTCTTCCCCTTAAACATCCAAACTGGAAAACAATGATGAACAGTCTTCAGGAACAAAACCCAGGGACTAGTGTTTTCCTCTTTGAGAACCATATCTTCCCAGAAACTGTATCTTCTCACATATTCAACGTTTCATCTTGGAATACTGTGCCCGGTGTTAACATATTACAGCACATATACAGAGAGCCTGACAGGAAAGATGTAATCAATCCCAGGAAAATGATTGTTGATCCACGAAAGGTGATTCAGACTTCAGTTCATTCTGTCCTACGTGCTTATGGGAACAGTGCAAATGTTCCCATGGATGTTGCCCTCATTTATCACTGTCGGAAGGCCCTTCAAAGAGACCTTCCCAGAGAATATCTCATCAGGGATACAACACTGTGGAGATATAACTCATCATTAATCATGAATGTTAACAAGGTGCTATCTCAAACCGTGCTGCAAGCTCAAAATTGAAACCCTGGTTGTAAGGAGTGAAAGTGGAGCACTACCTGTATTGTGGGAAGACTGAGGATATCATTAAATTCATTTCCACATGAAGTGTACATTTTGCTGCAATTATTTAGGGAATCTATAGCAAAGCCGTGAATCATTTAATGATATCAAGGCTCACTGCAGATTGCAGTATTTCTTCTGGGAAATGTACAATTCGTTTTCAGTTAAAACAATAATAAAAATCAGTATTTGTCAACTGATTCGAATAATGCAAAACAGTTTTCAACCTGTGTTCAAAAAGTACAATTACAGTCATTAGTATTGTTTAATTCTTGCAGTTTGTATGTCACTGGGTACCAAATTTGTAGGCATCAATTTGAGTAAAAAAGTAGACAAGCAATTGAGTACAATCTTCTTTTCAGTTGTAAAAAAATTAAACCTCTTACGTTCTTGGAAATAGCGTGTGTTAAAGATTTAAAGATATGATGGATTGTAACACTAAACACAGCTGTTGGAGTTTTGCTGATACAAATAAATGTCTTGTACACCTGGGCTTTGGAGACATGTAAATTTGAGAAGAGTGATCCCACCTGTTCTGAATTACTAAAGTGGTTAAGTGCTGAGTTGTGTTGGAAAGCTTTAATTGGAGGCAACGGATACAAATTGATCTTAAAGAAAAAGATACTTTTGTGAACAGAAAAGAACCTATTTCGAGGAGAAAAAAACAGATGGCCAAACAACTTTTATTAAACAGTTCGTTGGGGGTGTTTTCTGGCACCTTGAAGCCTTGTAGGAAAATGTTTCATGAAATTTAGACACAAGTTGAATTTTAGTCCTTTATGTGATGGGTAAGGTGAATTATATTGCTTCCCTGGTAGTGATGCCATTATGATTTTGCTTTTTCATATATCCCTCTCATATTCCTCTTACTATACACTTTTAAGCAGCTTTTATGTATTCCTAATGCTTTTAACTCACATGCTTGTAATTCCCTAAACCTGACAAGTAGCTTAGACCCAAAGTTCTGTTAAGTCAAAAGACTGAACATTAAAGTTGAGGGTGTTGAAGGTGAAACACCCCAGATGCCAAGGTCATCTCCAGAACACATTCTGTAAGCTAAGACAGACTCATGAAGGGGGGGGGGGGTCATTCCTCAGTTGGGGGCTTCTCTTAAGCCTCCCCTTGGGGACTCTGTGATAGATATGCTAATGTGCAAAGTTCTCTAATTGTAAACACAGGGCGTTTGGTTGGGGCATTTTGCCGGTGCACTCTCCTGGGTGCATCCAAGGATCCTTAATAAATACCAAGGTAAACCCCTTGTTCCTCTCTAACCGTGTTTGGCTTTTATTTTAAGAGCACAGGTTAAGGCATCAGTAGGTGTAAGGGTACAGAAGCTGTATTTTTTCCAACCTCTGTCTGGAAATAGAGCTACATAGTGACTTTTGCTGAAGGGTCAGATGGAAGCCAAAGCAAACAAAAATTACTTGCTCACTTCAGTTTCACAGTTTCAGTTCAGTAATTCCAGTTTCTGTTTGATAAGCCCCCAGAACTACACACATTGCATATGTTGTGGCAATATATTAGAACCTTACTACTGAAGGCACGTCCGAGGGCAGCAATAACCAGACACTCTGGTGTCTGAGAGAAAAAAGTGTGTGTGAGAGCAAGTATACTTTTTAAAATTTCTACATTAGTGTCATGCTTTTTTTCCTTTACTTATGTGGTAGTGGCACATACCTGTGCCCTTAAAGAGCTCTGTCATTAGTGGAGCAGTATCATTAGCAGATGTCCAAAGGGAACTTTTATTTTGCTTCACAGTGACTGCAGCATCTCCCAGTCTGGATCAACAGACTGGCAGCTACGTTAGTATCTGATATGCCTGCTGCCTGTCAGTCACAATATCTTGTGTGGCAACAGGTCCATTTAGAATTTCAGACTTCTTGTTTAGAAGGGGCCTCTGGAAGGCCAACTCCTCGCTTATAGCATGGTGTGCTCAGGACTTTGTCTAGGAAGGCTGGGCAACCTGTTTCAGTCTTACACTAACAGCCTCATTGTGGAGAATTTCTCTTGTTGCAAAAACCATTGACCATTGTCTTGCTGCATCATGCAGAGATGAGTCTGACATTGTTTTCTTTATAGCTTACTAGTTAGCTGGAGACAGTACAGTGGCTTCCCCATCCCATGCCCGCCACCTTCCCTTTCCCCACCATTCTTTCTGGAAGGCTCAGCTTGGGTCTGTTTCTCAGCCATCTTTTGCTCCACCTCTCTGTGGACTCTGCATCATTAAGGTCACTAATCCTGTTTTGCTGATTTGGAAACAAGATTAAGTAATCTTTCAAAGTTAATGCAGTGCTGGATAGGTGGCTCTTTCACAAGAAGCTGAGTTACTGCACACCTCATAATGATACCGTTATGTTACTCCCACATTATGAATGATGAGAACTGGGTTTCAAGACAAGTTATTGAAGACTTTCTATTTCGTGGAAGCTTTCTTCACTTTGGAGCAAGACAACAAAAGCTCAAAGAGCTCAGCATTTATGCCCCACACAGTGCAGTTTGAATTGAGAGTTGTGAGTTTGGCTTCCAAGGGATAAAATCCTTGACTACAGACAACATTTTCCAAAGTAAATTGGTGTGAGTAAGGGTGGAAAAACTGAGTGCTTAGGAGTCTGGCCTTGTATTTAAGAGACTGCTCCACTGTGACTTTATGCAACTCCTATGGCATCACTCAACTACCTATTCTTGCATATGAAAACTCCCCTTCACTTGTGTAATTCATGCCACATACATTTGGGAATATTAGTCTTCATTCAGTATTAGTATGAAATCAGGACTCCTTGGAGAGTGGGAAGAAAAAAAATCACACTAACAGTAGTAATGCTAGACAGTTTTGTCTTTTCAAGGGCATGAACCAATCTTCATGAAAACTCATGTTTTCAAGTTGCGTAAAAAAAACCCAAACTGACATTAAGGGGAAAGGAAGGAAGGCAGGAAGGAAAAGAAACCAACCTAAAGCATTTCTAAAGCATACGATGTAGATACAGCTTTTAAGTACATGTCAAATAGCACCAAAGTACGTGGGCAAGTATTTGCTACTCAATAATGAACTTGTGTGCATCAGGTCTCCTCTGATGATCAGTAAGACTTTTTTCTACTCTTGTGCTTTTCTTCAGATTCTTGATTTTTTTTTCCTCCCCCTGAGATGTGGCATTCTGTCATTTGCCCCTACTTTCCAACTCTCTATGTAGCAACTACTTTAATTGCATTATATTAACTGCAACTTTTGGAGAAAGTGAATGGCTGGTAGACATAATTTAATGTAAGAAAGTGACTTGCTGTAGAGACTGAACATTACATCACCTTCCCCTTCATGTGAATTAAATTACATTTTAACACAAACTCTAGGAAATAAAGACTATAAAATACTGATCAAGCCACTCTGCGTTACTATCAGCAAGTATGATGAGTATGTCAGAGGTTCTCCAAGGCTGATCATGACTGCAAGCTCTATCAGATAGATGAAAAGTTACATCATTCTTGCTAAGGAGAGATCATCCTGAACATGACATGCTCCTGAACTTATAGCATCTGATCCTAGTTAAAGGACTACGATTCTTCTGTTTCAAAGGCTAAGTACTTAAAGCTATCATATGGAAAAACATTTTGAAGAGAAAGATTCTGGAGAGAGAAAGGGGTTGCTATTTTCTCATTTTTGTTAAGCAGCCATGCACTGTAACCAGTATTTGGTGTTACACGTACAAAAGCCTATGGTTCTAAAATAGTAGCTTCACCTTCTGTTTCAGCAACAAAAGAAAGCTCAGAAGTCAGGTCAAGCACAACTCGATTTCAGACTTGACAGCAGATTTGAATGGTTTAAACATTACAAGCTATACTTCAGAGCCCAAATAGGTATATTTAAACATTAATACAGACAAAAATCTGTGGTGAATACTGTTAGCATGCTGCACTGCATTATGTCTAAAACAACCCATTCCCAAATGCCCAAATAAAAGTAAATGATTGTGCATTGCATGATGATACCATTGGGTGTGCAACTTTGGTTCATGCAAAGTCTTGTTTTGTGGACACACTGCTGATAGGCCATATATTCCCGAAGATTCTGTATACGTGAGCTTTTCAGCCATGTTCCTTCCATAACACCAAATGGATACTATGGTCTGGCATACTGGTGGCAAAAACCAAGCCCGTATCATTTTGGCCGTTTAGTCCATTTAACCAAGACATTTCACCAGCCAAAAAGCTTGAACCTCTCTTTGATTTTCTGTATTCTGGTAAAGGCCAGCGGCTTATCAGTTTTTCTGTCCTCAAGTCCATTATATACAGGTATCTGTTGTCAAACAGTAGAGCAAATATCTCTCCAAAGCCCAGCAAGGACACATTTGAGAAGTCTGGAGGTTTGATAACCCTAGGAGACAAGAAAACAGTGTTAGAATCTCCCTTACAATGTAGTCATGAGCTTGAATTACTAAATTAAATCCTGTGTGTCTACAGAAAATGTGTCTAAACTCATAATTCTGAAATAATTTAGAAAGACCTGGACACAAATCTTTCAAATTAAGCAACTGAACACTTAGCTACAGTCAGGCCTGTGGTTTCAGTTCTGACTTTATGCATTCAGGACAGACCCATCTGAACATAAGTAAAGGCTAAGGTTTGAAAGGGATTATTCTGCAGAGCACAAGAAAAAAGAGCCATTTTCACATGCAAACAAAAGACCAAATGTACTTGTGTTTTACAGTAAATTTCCATATGGATTTCATGCCTCAGTATCTAAAGTAAGAGGTAGAAGCTGTTATTATTCTTTTGATCACTCTTCTGAAAAGCAGAAATAAAACACAGACATGCCTTCTTGTGATCAGCAGGTTAGATAAAACATCCAAGAGTGGTCCTTAGAATGCTGTTTTACTGATGTTTTATGTTAAATTAAGCATGAGGAGAAATAAAAGTCTTTTTTAGTTTCCCAACACCTTTATGATGTTTTCCCTTAATAAATAAAACTTGGAACATAAACTGAAGAGTTGAGTCTTCCACAACTGCCTGCACATTTGATCATAGCATTACATAAAGCACGGAACTGAGGCACAAAAATGTGTGGAGATGAAAATCTGCTCTCAGCAGTAAGAGACCATCTTCCTCTTTTGAAAGATGGGAGGGTAAACTAAGAGGTGAAATTACTCAGTTATTCTTACTGATAAGAAGCACTTCTTCTGGAAATCTTTCAAACATCCACAAATATTCAGGCTATTTGAATTAAAGAGTCTCCTAGCAGTTCTAAAATGCATTTTCTTCTTTAGTAAGTTACTATCTTTGATGCCACCATTTCTAAATCATACAGCCTGATTCTTTTTGTGGAAATGGAATGCCATCAAGTTCAGTCCCTTATTGCAGTCTGATAGATTTCACTATCATTTCACCGCATTAGCAAGAGTGACAGATCAGTAGTGCTTTAAGGAAAAAGAGTCTTTTTAATTTCTTGTCCCATCAAAGGACCCCTAGAAATGCCTGCTTGGTTCTCTGTATAGTAGTCTCCATGGTAACATTAGCTCTGGGTCACTACATTTTCACATTCACAACTACAGCATTGCAGTCTGGCTTAAATCTATACTGAAACACTTCAGCTTGTGGAATGAAAATGTGGAACAGAACTAGCATGTGGCCAAAAACTAAAACAGCAATCAAACAATCCATATTATCAGATGACAAAATTAGAATTAAACCTATATATATATATGTGTGTGTGTGTGTAAAGTAATCAAGATTCTTTTGGTCCACATCTAAAGTAAATTATTAAAACTAGTATGATCTACCTCTGATTTATTTAATGAAGACTGAATCCTAAACTGAACAGTTTACCTGAGAATATCATAGCTGGCAAAGTCCCACTGGTATAATCCTAGTGCTGAACTGCACACTATGTATTTACCATCAAAGTGCAGTCTGGGCTGTAGGGAGATGCTGCGGTCTTCAGAAACAGACAGTGTTCTTAAGCACTTGCAGTTTATTTCCCTTCCAATAGGCCAAATCTACAATTAAAACACAGTTTAAGACCACAGAAAATTCACATTATAACCCATTAAAAAATCATATTATAAACTGTTACACAAATAGAGCAAGCCTCACAGTCTCTTTTTAAGCATCAGGTAAATGTGTGCATGAGTTTTTTTCAGAAATATTTATCTCTTTCAGGTAGGAACATCAATTCTTCAAATGACTTGTCTTACAGTGTTGGTGCAGCACGTGTTGTTTCTAGCCTAAAAAATCCCAGTGAAAATGGGTACTTTAAAAAATGGCAAAAAAAACCCAAACCAAAACCCCACAAAAAAACCCAATAATCCAATTAGGACATTAATGTAACAGTGTTTCAGTTACAAAGCACTTCCATAGCCACAAACTTACAGCACTCTCCAACCCCAAAGTCCCCAACAGTATTTGTAGTTACCTGCTTCACTGTCAAGACAGCCCAGTAAGAACAAACTGAAAAGCACTGACAGCACTGATTCTTTGCATTACCATTCTCATAGAGCTATCATTTAAAACTAAATGCTAAGGAGAGTATTGAAAAATCAGCTTCCAAAGAGTTTCGTGTTCCACATGCTGCCTCTAAAGCAGGAAATGTGGGGAAAAACTAAAGCCTTCTATTGTTTGTAAACTTCAGCAAAGTATTGAAGCTTTTTGTTTCCCAATGTGCCAAAATAATATATGCATGGTATATGGTACATACCTTGATTTCATACTTATCTGCACTTAGGAGGATATAATCCCCAGGACTATGCATAAGAGATTTGACTTTGCACTTCTGCAAAACGACCTGTAATTGAAGGATGGTAAAGATTTATGTTGATGCTGGTAAATAAACAAATTTTCATTTGCATTTTTCACTTCACTGACCACCTGCATACTGTACGATGTATAAAGGCTGTACAAATACTTTCAGCAACTGAAGGAAAACTACAGTTTACACTTTTCTTGTTCCTACTAGTGACAATTTACTGTATTAATAAGCACACATATATACTTCACCTGTACAGTCACATCTCCCACCTTCCAAGTTCTGAAATAACCAGAAGAAATGCTCAGATTTTTGTTATAAAGATAATTAGATTTTTTACATAACTTTTAAAGCAGTATTCTTTCAGAACCAGCTTTTATTCCACCTTTGACTCAAACACTGCTTCCTAATATTAGCCCAGCTGCTTTGGAACTGAAATATCTTCAATGGTCTGAAAGGTTTAATTACAGATTAAATATTTGTACTGTTGAAATGTTATTTTGTAGTATTTCCAGATGTTCTTCAGATTCTAAACCTAGCTGCAGGGTTAGGATTAGGAAATAAAAATTTAGAACATGTACAAATTTAGTGCAAATAAGTGTGCAAGATTAATTAGAAATCAATATCCCCACCTTAGTGACCCATTCTGTGTGTCCAGTAAGGGTATTCAGGCACGTTCCTGTTGATAAGGCCCATACTTTCACAGTGAAGTCTGCAGAGCCACTGACCAGAATATCAAGTTCATCATTGTAATCCACACTAAAAACTTCAAACAAAGATGGAACTAAATAAGGAATACCAGTCTCTATGCGTGCATTTTTCTGTGAGACACTAGTAGCCTTTATATGAATTTAGCAGCCTACAAATTCATATGCTACTACATCTTTAATTGTTGTTCTTGAACTGTATACATGAATTGTTGCTCTGGATACATAAGTTTACACTGCAAAATTACTGGGATTTTTTGCCCAAATTAAGAGCATGTATATCAGTGGTTCCTTTATGGCTGGTTTATGGCAAAGTGTAACTTAAGTTAGTTCCTGTTTCCAGAATTTCACTAAGACAATTCCACAGGATTAGTATATTTTATAAATACAAGGGAAAAAGCTACAGCTGAGGTGAGGCTATTTCTAAGTGCACAACAAAGAATTTAATTATAAGAGAAATGCAAACACATATTCCGAGATCCTGTTTTGCTCTTTGCTTTAAGCTCATGTCCAGTATGGGAATAGAAAGAATGGTCATGGCCACATACACCCTGCTACCTAAGGTTTGCACCTCTTTGAGACCTGAAGCTACTGAATAACCGTGGCATTTAGTGTTACTTCCATGCAATTGCAAAATCCTACATGGCTAAGTTTTGGCATATTCAAGGACAAATGTATATCTTTCTGATTACTTCCCCTGTCGAAGGGAACTCAGGTGACTCAGATGACAGAGAACAGAGGCTGAACAAACCAAATAAGCTAGTATATAAAAAGCTAACTTGAATTATATTTTGTTTGATGATGATGATGTATGTTACTTCACTGGTGAAATTACAGTTTTAAAATTTCAACATACCTGCACCAGTATGTCCTCTAAAATGCTGTGTCTTTGCCCCAGAGCTCCATTCCCAACAGGCTACTGTGTTATCAAAAGATCCTGTTACAAGCTTTTGTTCATCAAACTTCACTGCAGCACAAGTGTGTGTCTGGATACCATATATGCACTGACCTGTGCTTACATCCCACAGTTTTGCAGACAAGTCATCTGATCCTAGAATATAAAAAAACAAGGTAATTGGAAGATTGGTAGATTCTGGCACTACCTCTGACTGACAAGTGTCTGCTGAAACAGATGCATGGAAGTTTCACGTGACACATCACTCTCAGATTTGCAGAGTCACTGACTATACGTTTCTTTCAGGAAGAAAAGGGGTCCACCAAAATCTTGAAATACAGATGAATACCTGGCCCCATATCCTGCCACTTTCTTTTCTCTACCTCAAGCTCCTCTTTTTTAAACTGCTAGCTTTGGAGAGCAAAATGAAACCCTGGACTCCTTACACCTGCTTTTTCTCCTGGTGGTTTCAGTACAAAAGTTGTCAGAAAGTTTTGATAATGCTGCTTTCTGTGTATAACATTCACTGCTCAGTAGGTAAGTGAAAGACTGGCTAGAATCTAGTTGTTAGCTTCTAGTAAGCATCCTGATGTACCAACAAATGTGCGACTGAAGTCAGCATTCCCAGCTTAGTGTATAACATTGTCATTCCAAATGATTGGAAAATCCTTGGAATATGCTCTGACAGCAGTTCATTGTTAAGTCTATTATTATTCTTTCATACTAAGGCTTCATATATGTTCTGTCTGTAACTCAATTTCAAACTGAAATCTTGAAGTCTATACTCTTCAGGGAGGAAGCTGAAATTATGTGCAAGTCAGACCAGTAGCAAGGTTAAATCTAGTTTACTGCACTTCATAAAGCACTTATGTTAAGAACTGGAAGTGCTTACAGCCTTGTTTCAGGGAAGAAGATACCACTTTTTCTTCCACACTTCGCACGTCTGAAGCTCTCTCACAGCCCAAAGTCCTTTTAATTGAAAGCTATTGTCTAAGAGGATAGCTAATGTATCTGTACTTCTCAAATGGGCTTACTTATAGTAACAGCATGATCAAAATCATAAGAGCAATCTGGATTGGAAGTACCCTTGAGGATAATTTTGTTCCAACCACCCTGCCATGGGCAGGGACAATGACGCTGGCTGTTACTATTTCTTTATCCAACAAAGACACCGGTCTCCTTGTGTTCTTACTAAAGTGACTAATAAGTTTATTAACACACCAGGTGTTTCAGAAATTGAAAAAAAAAATTTGAATCATCATCTGTATTTGCACTATGAAAATAATTTGTCTGGTAAAAGAATAGCAAATTGTCATTAATCTTATGAGGGGGAAGAGCAAACAAAGAATTTTAAGACTCCCAAGTTGTCTGTCCTTCCTACCTGTACACAGAAGTCCATCTTTATAGTAAAGTGCATATACTCTGGCACTGTGTCCAATTAAAGAGGATGTCTCAAAGGCTTCGTGGTCCTTCAGTTGCTTCATCCTTAGAATAGCTTTTAGGTAAACCTTCTTCCAGTGTAGAGGATCCTGAACAGAGTCATCTATCTGCCAACCCAAATTCTTACATGCAGTCTGCCACACCTCTGTACAGGCACTTATAACCTTGTTCCACTGCTTAGAGACGAGGCAACATGTGAGTAAGGTCTGCGGATCAAGCCATTTTAACAGATAAAAACTAAGTTCCAATGGAAGAAGTTTGAGGAAGTCCCTCTTGAGGAGAATCTCTAGATTATTGGAGAGGTGCCTGAGCTGGACTGCTCCACTCAAGCTAATTAGGTGATCCAGAGTTTCATTTTTCTGCAAGTCCGTCAGAGAAAGAAATGCAATAGAAATGTTATCAAGCCATGCTTCAAAGTCCTTTTTCTCCATAAGGTTATGGAAAAATTTACCTGTGATACATCAAAATACTGTATTAGTTCTGTTCAGAAAATAAGGTAAGAATCACATCTTTATTACTGGTACATCAGTATTCCAAATGGCATGTTAACACATAGATTGAAGTGACCAAATGTATTTTTAAATATTCTTTAGGTTAGGACTAAGCATTTGCATGCACCCTGAACTATCGTTTGTCCCACAGCAGACTTAAAAGTAAATTGCATGTAGCTAGTGAACATTGGCATTCATTATGAATGTTAACATATTTCTTGTTTTAGATTAAGACTTTCAAATTCTGAGTCCAATAAGGTAGGGGTTAGTTTAAGTTTTAAACCTATTACGGCAAATAAACACTGTCTTAGAGTTTACTCATGGATTATTCTGATAAAAGGAAAAACACAAAGCACATAAGCACAGTGATACGCTAGTTACTAACATAATTTACTCATATCTTTGTCCTGAACTATTTTAAATACGAAGCAAGTAACTAGTTAGTTTAAAAAAATAATGTGAGATGTCTGACAAACTGTGTTGAAGGCTACATTAGTCATCTTTCTATTTGGCCCACATAAAGACCTAAGCTTATGCAGTTTTGACGTTTCTGCACCACTTTGATCTAAATGCACTGAAAAAAAATTCTGTTGTTTTTTTTCTCCCTATTTTCTCAGTTTATTTCCACTGAGACTTAACTGTGAAATTGAATACCACCTCCTGAAGTACATTCTGTATGCACTTATACTATCCTGTGACATCTCAAGTTCCTTCAGTGACCTGGGACCATTGATTACCTAGATAAACATCAGGTGAACAGTTAAAAAATAATATTTATTTAGTTATTTTCTCTGGAAGGTCTAATTCATTAGACAACTGTCTGAGTTTCACAGCACTCCCAAGCTGAAAGAACTGAGTTATCTGAGTGGGACTCAACAGTATGTTTATTTCTATACAGACATTTTATCATCATAGAATAAGATCTTGGAGTACAACCCTTAACAAGGCATAAGAGTACAGTCGTCACTATAAAAGGCTGCACATAGCACACAGTTGCTGGTAAAAAACACAAGAAGTTTCTGGATGTCAAATGCACAGAAGCAGCTGCTCCTATCAAGACAACAAGTTTTACTGCAGACAGCACTTACCAGCTTTCCTCAGCACATATGGCAATGAACACAGTTGCTTTTCTAACAGGTATGTGTTCTCTTTAAAATAAGTAAAAAATTCTAATAGGCCGGCTACGAAAAAAAACTCCGTGAGCTCCAAGGCGTTTGTTGTATTCAATACGTGAAACTAATACTGAAATTAAGGGCTGCTGTGAACGCGCTGAAACCAGTGCTCGAGCCTCTTTTCCAGGTGTTACGCAGCCAGCCCCATCCGCTCCCCCCGCCCGCTCCCAATATACCTCCGCACGCAAAAAGCACGGCGAGGACTGCAGACTCATCGCCGCTGCTGCCGACAGCTCCGCGTCGCTCACCTCAGGTAGCAGCCCGGCGCGGGGTGTCCGTCGGCGGGCAGTCGCCACGGCTTGCGCGGATTCCCGGAGCCCAGCACGGCCGGATGCTTCCCTGCGGCCATCGCTGCCACGGGAGGACCGGCTCTCAATACTTCGGCAGCCCGCGCCACAGTCTGCGGCCACCCACGAGAGAAAGGTCACCCTCAAGACCAGACCAGGGCCTCACTACCGCCTGGCGCTGAAATGAGACGAGGGCTGGGCTGAGCCCGCGTCGGGCGAACCGCCGGCACCGGAGAGAAGGCGCTCCCAGACCCGCCGCTCTCACGATCAGCTTCCGGTGCATCTCAACGTCATCACTCCCCGCCGCCGCGCTCAGCCACTTCCACCCGCCCCGAATCTCGCTGCCTGCTGGGTTACGCCGCTTCGTACCGGAGGTTTGGCAAATTCTGTTAAGAATATTCTTGTAATTATGATGATGAAAAATGCACTAGCGTTTATCATTCTGACTTAAAATCGCGTATTCTCTCTGCTTCTGGTAGAGGTACGGTGTTGGTGGAACAATGCACAAATCTAACGGGAAAACTGCATCACCTTACTTGATTAACTTGGACATAGTTTACTCTTTCCTACTTAACTTTCCATTGTTCTCTTCACTTTGTATTTGCAGGTTTTGCCTTTGCCTGGGGTCCTGCTCCATGGTTGCTGATATCTGAAATCTTCCTACTTAAGGCAAGAGGCATATCGAGTGCTGCTTGTGTGTTAACAAACTGAGTTATGGCCTTCTTAGGAACCCAAAGAATTTCAGGATTTTATAGTAAGCATCATTAATTATTCTTATTTCTTCAGTTCCTGTGTTCTTTTAACCGGGTGTACTGACTGTAATGGCCATGTGAGAATGTTAATTGTATTGGGGCCGGTATCTTTCTTTCTAAGATGTAAAATAAAATCTAATTTTATAAATAAATAAGTAAGATTTCCTTGCTCCACTCTACCTTTTCCCTATGGTGCATGTTGCAGTGAAGAAGTGCACGGATGTAGCCTGGGTGATGTTAATTTCAGACTGCAGTACTTGACGTTTGTGTGGCTGTTATTTCGAGGACGCCTGACCACAGAATTATGTCTTAATCCCAAATGGAGACGAATTCTTAGCTTCTATGGACTTAAGGTTTTTTTTCCTATTGTTGTCAAGGTGGCTAGGAATGTATTTAAATCACAAGAAGGGTTGTAGCTCTTACAAAAATGTCTTAGAGACTTCAGGAAAGATGATTCCTTTTTCAAAAGGAATTGCAAGGTTTTGGGGACAGTAAGAATATACATTTAGCCAGAAAGGAAGAAAACTTATTTTGTAGTGTTAGTTTACAAAGTAAAGATCTCCAACTGAAGCAGCTCTCCGAAAGTCTAAAAGATGCCTGGAAACATAAACCAATGCTAGAATATGGCTTTTGTCAAAGATAGGTAAAGCTTAAGACACAAGCAGCAATCTCATAGGAATGATACAGCACATCAGAAAAGTCAAATGGGAAAAGCAAACATCCTGTCTTTTTGATTTCTTGTCTTTTAACTATCCAAATTTGAAAGTCATTAGTCTTATGTGTGTGAAAAACAGGTGGGGTCAAATATATAGTTTATTACATATGAAGGAATAAATCATGTTTCTTCTTCACAAAGGTGATAAATAGCACTTAAAACAATTTCAGATGTAATAGGACTTTCTATTTGGATGTCATATCTATAACATAAACCATACATGCTATCATATGACATTAAAAACAATGGTAATACACCAGCATTTAAGACCAACAGTAAAGAGTCTTTGATCACAAATGTAGCAACAGTCTTAACAATATGCCATTATTAAATTACAAAGCAGTCTGCTACCATTCAAAGACAATTAAACTGACATTCCAGATTGATAACACTCTGCATAAACCTTTACATAATATTTTCTATTCGACCAGATAAACACCTAATGGAGCAATAAATAAATATGCAGAAACTTATCTCCATTTTCTCTTCAAGTCAGGTGCTAGTACTACAATTTCCAGTAGCAAACAGTTACAGGTCAGCAACAAAGTGAAGCAGCTAAGCAGTATACAGGCTGGTGAAGTTGCTCTGTTCAACTAATAAGAGTAAAAATACTTTCTAACCTGCAAGCAAGCACAGATGTTTGCTGCATAATCTCTTGAGCCTTCCCATATTGTTAATAATAGGTTCCCAGGGTATAATTTAGTCCTTCACAAAAACAGATTAAGCCTATCTGAGAAAGCACTGCTTTAACAGAATAAGCAAGCACTGTGCATATGAACCATGACATCAAATTGTTAACAATGAAAATAGTGTGATACTCATTTTCGTACAGAGAAGGCAACATAAATTATTCTGAAATACCTGATCACTTCCTGATGGGATTTCTCCTTCTCCTGCCTTTTATGATCCCATTATTTTAAATTCCTACATATGTGACACTGAATTTTCAATCCCTAAAAATTTATGGTAGAAATTACAAATATATATACCTATATATGTGTATATATATATATATATATAGGAAGCCAAATCCAAATGGAAAGGGTTATATATTTCAAATGCAGACTAAGCCAACAGCTTTGGAAAAGCCACTGCATCTGCAAACACGAGTTTTAGACCCACACATTTCGGAAAACATGTTCGAGCTAGCCGTTACTGGTCAAATTTACATAGAACAGCAGAAAATATAGGTCAGGAGTAGCAACCTTAACCATATGTAACTAGTTAGGCAATAATGTTACCCTTTCCCTGCCCTCTTAGATATTGTTCAAATATTTATTCAGTTGTCTGTCACAGTACTAAAAAAATTCAGTGTGTATCTATCAATAACAAATACTTGCACATTTATAGAAATAACCACATGAAGGCAGAGAGCAAACCTGTTATTCATTCCAAACCAACAAACAAAAACACAAAAAAACCAAAACCAAACAAACAAAAACCAAACCCCCCCAAAACCAACAACAACAAGAAAGAAAGGCAAAACAAAACAAAAACAAAAAACAAAACAAAAAAAAANAAAAAAAAAAAAAAAAAAAAAAAAAAAAAAAAAAAAAAAAAAAAAAAAAAAAAAAAAAAAAAAAAAAAAAAAAAAAAAAAAAAAAAAACCAAACAAACAACAACAACAACAACAAACACCCAGCCAACCAACCCTCCCCTCCAAAACCTGAAAAGGAAATCTCAACCAACAAACCACCAAAAAACCCACACATACCCAGCCTCAAGAAAACAAACCAACCAAACAAACAAGAATCTCTGCCACATCCCCAAACCAGTAAGGGACTATAACTACAGCAGGCCTTATTTCTTTGCAAACCAGGAAACTGAATGTATACATGCATTCTCTGAACCTAGAGAGCAGTTCTCTTGCTACCATGAATAGCAAGCATAGCCATAGTATGTGGGTCTTTGTTTCTTACTAGAAGTAAGTGTTTTGTTACTTTCAAGCACTTACATAAAATATTTATGCGTACTGCACTGCCACTAGAATAAGGAACTGGACAAAAATGACTTAGTCTGCATAGGTTTCTAAAGCCCAAACTGTGCTTTAGGGACCTTGGGAAGGGCTCATCAAAGCCTCAGCCTGAAAGGCTCCCTATTGTATATGTGTGTGAAAGAATTAACTCAGCTCATGTGTCTGGGGGTTCTTGAGTCCTTGTCATTCCTCAAAGTTGTGGTGATGGTTTGTACGCATGTTGTAATTCAAATGCAGGATAAAGACGGCAAGTAGCTCAAAATGTTGCATATCCATTTTGAACAGATTTTTGCATGGTGGCTCATGGGTGTGTGTACTGGACTAGAAGATAATGCAGTGGTCCCTTCTACCCTCAACTATTGTGATTCCATGCATAATTATCCATGCTGGTGAGAATGCACAAGTACACTCTAAATGAGCTACATGTACAATCTAATGCTTGCACCAGCATAAATGACATTCCTATAATTTAGTCAGATTAAGGCACAGTGATGAAGTGTTGACCAATACCATTTAGGCAGAAGGAATTAAGACCCCCTACAGCTGCCAACAAATCCAGCACATTGGGACAGAAAGTATTTCTTGAAGAAACTTAGCCAAGAGTCCAGAATGGGCCTTCAGTTAAACTTAGCTTGATAGCAAGCGTTCATTCTGGTAACAATTCGTTCTTCATGGAAACAATTCCTTCCATCCATCTGCAGCAACATTTTTCAGTTTTCCTATTAGAACACCCATCTTACATAGTCGTAGATTCAAAGGTTATCTTTTCTCCCAACCATGAGATGGTCAGCCACCATCAAGAATGCAGCCTACAGGCAGCTTTAACACTCGATGTGAAAGGAGAAAGGGTTGAGCTTACAGTGGACATGGCTACAGTTTGTGCCCAAGACTACTTTGTAAGTTTTAGAGAGTATATGCATGCACATGCTGGAAAAACAGAAGGCAAACAACATAACTCCAACGCTGGAGTGAATGACACTATAGCCATCCTAGCAGCCTTCCAACAAGCCTTGTCATCTTACACCAGTCTTAAGGAGAGGTTCCACAGATGTGTAAGAACTTGGCCCTTTTTAATTATGCACAAGAGCTTATGTATCAATACCACCAACTGCCTCTAGATTTTAGTTAGCACTCTAAATGGTAAGGATCTTTTTGAGAGAAACAACGGCTAGAAGCTAGTTTTCCTCACACAAAGAGATAGAAATCCTGG
>VZTR01012651.1:6919-27951 GCA_013400775.1 Chaetops frenatus | reverse complement strand
CTTTTTTTTTTTCTTTTTTTTTTTGTCTAAAGCTACATGTCCACATCCCTATTTAGAAACTAAATTGTCTGATTTTCTGACGTGTTGGAGATCATTATCTTCTCTGGAGCAGGAAATACTGGAACTTTTTTCTGAAAATCAAGTCATTTACCTAAATCCCAACCCTATGTCCTAGACAGAAAGATTCAATTATTAGTTGACTGGATAGCAGTTTCTTAAATAGATTGATAAGCTGTATGTAAATATTTCAGCTGTAGTACATGCAAATAAGCAAATCTGAGTAAGATACTGGTGGTCAACCACTGAAGTTATTTTGACGTAATTTTTTAAACAATAAAACACAGATACCACAAAAATAAAGCAAAAAGCAAACTACCAGCTAAGAAAGAAGAAAAATTAATTTTTGACAACAGCCAACATTCCAGAGCCCGAAACACAGGCTTTTTCCTAATGTGTTATATCTTATAACTACCTCTCTTGGGAGTTATTATCACGTATCCCAAAAGGAATAAATATCTCAGAGTGCCCGAAAGCAGTGGTTATAGAAGTAAAAAGTAACACACACAAGCATCTCCATAAATTACACTCCTAGGAGGTCAGCACAGCATGCACAGAGCATGCAAGAAATTATGTTCAGTGGGGGTCTGCAAAAAAAGTTTCAATGACAAAAACTTACCCTGTTTGTTTCAACGTGATGCAATCTATAGGACTCCCCTGTACTCTCATTGACTAAATCAAACTGATGCCGATATGCTACACAGATCATATTGTCACTGTCCCCAGTAGGTCCATCCACCAGTGTCATAACCACTGGAGGATCAGAAAGGCATATTTCCTACAATGTAAATAACAGAATTACTCTCTTTTTCAAGTTCCTGCTGTGGGTGCTGCAGGCACCCCATGATTTTAAAGGGATGTTTTCTAAGCACAGAAGCAGAAACGTCTTTTAAAAAAATCTTAAAGATTTATTTAGCATATATATGATTGAACTCCACCATATGGCTACTCACTTTTATTTGTCTGTAGGTTCAGGAATATGATAATGCCCCGCACCCCCCACACCAGCTGAGTGCTGCTCAGTGTGTTACTATGATTAGTAATTAGATTACACATACCCGGATGTACTGGAACTCTTCTACTGGAGATTCAGGAGATGATAGCAGAGAGGTGCTGGTTAAAGTGTTGTGTGAATTATATTTCTTTGTGACGAGAAGTAGTTTGTTCCGAACAGCCACAACAATCCTCAGTTCACTTCCATGGTGAGTATTAATGGCATACAAATGGCAGCCTGAGGAAATAATGTTCTAGACTCTAAGTGGTTGGGGTAGGGTCTGATTTTTTTGTTCTGTATTTTTACGATGATTAGTACAACAGGGCTCTGATGGATGACTTGGCAACGCAGAATTAAAAACTCCTCAATTGGATTACATCAACTTCTACGAAAAGACAAAAGCCTGTGACTCTTTTGAAATCTACTTTTACCCTTAATCCTAAGTACAGGGATTGTCACTCTTCTACAAGTTCCAGCTTTTCAAAACAGCTTGCTTCTGAAGACCAGGAAACATTTATGTCTACAAAAATAACGGGCAATACCCAGACTAATCTAAGCACTACTATTTCACGGAGCCAGTATTCCTCCAACTTAGCGTGCTTTATTTCAGTCTAATATCCCTACAAAATTCTTCTCATACCTCCCAACCCTGAAATCGTATTTTTCTCTAAAGCTTTTCAACATCAGCAATTGCCAAGTAGCATGGTATTCTTACAACATTCAAAAATGTCATGCTGGACTATACTAGAATAGTTTTCAAATATAAGCTTAACAAAGTTTGAATTGACTGTCCAGAGAAAAAACTAAAGGTGAACACCTACACCTGCCTAAAGAGAGCTAGTAACCCCTGGCAACTACCAGCATCAAAGCACAGTGGATCTTTTTAACACAGGATAAAAATATCACCTTTTGTTCTCTCCAGTTTATTTTCTCTGCAGTCGTACTTGCTTCTTATCATTTTTTTAGTCTCTATATCTTTTTGGACAGCACTGAGTCTGAAGACAAGGATACGGGAGTCTTTCCCTGACGTACGGAAAGAACCAGGAAAAAACAAGTTAAAAACAGAACATGGTGGGTTGAAATTAATACTTTCAACAAGACGTAGCACCTAACCAACAGAGCAAAAATAAACAAAGCACAATACCTCTCTGGGGACAGAAGATTTATGAGCTCTCTAGGATTTAGAATTCTAGTAAACAACCCCTTCAGTACAGTAGCCAAGTTTCCCATAAGGTGGTGCTGCACCAAAGAATGATCTGAGAGCTTCCAAACAGTGAAATGCACAGTATTTAGCAAATATATAAAATCTTGCAAAATAAAAAAAAAAAAATGAAATATATATCAACTACAGGGCAAGAGTAAAAGGTTTAACTTTAAGAGCTGGAACCATCCAGCTGAGCAACTGATAACTGTATCCTTAACAGAGTTTGAACCCTTCAGGATACAGAAGGGTTTTCTGTTGCGGGATGTTCTGTTGTTTTTCAGTTCCGCTACTTGGAATAAGTTCAATTGTAATTCCCTTTGTTAGTAATGGTTCCTTCCTCACCCCTTCTCTATCCCCTTGGATGGTATCCCCCAGGTTTCCCCTCCCATTTTCCCGAAACATCCCTGTCTGTCTCAATTCCCCTCCCCTAGTCAATCCCTGGTCCCTCTCTCTCCAACTTCAATCACCCTCAACCTCCTCCCTCCCTTCTGGAAAATTCCCAACAGTTACTCCCCTGGTTTGTCAGTCCAAAAGTATCCACTCCCTCATTTGTCCCCAGTGGTCAGAGTGTGTGCCAATCTCCCCTCCCCAACTCCACCCTCTCCTCCCTATTGGTTGCTGTATACCCCTCCCATCCCCTATAAAAGTTGGTGCAAGCCCTTGTTCTGGGCTCTTGAGCTCCCGACCCCTCCACAATAAACCTGTTGCAGGAACTCGGCCTCTCAAGCCCCCCCGCCTCCTTTGTCTCACCTTCTCTCTGGATTATTACAACTTCTCCAGAGCTAGTGAACACTCACCCACAACCTGAGGCAGGCTGTGCTCCTCTCCTTTTGAGGAGCCGGCCCCTACGTGTCCTGAGCTGAGGCTTCGGGCAGCCCACAGCAGGCTCAGTGACAGGTTTTCTCTAGAAATTTCACAAATGAAGTTTCTATACAACTACACTTTCCAGATCTTCAGAAATGTTACCCATTCTCCAGGTGTCCTAAGAGAACTGCAAATGGCTCTCACATTGTTTGAGCTAGTTCTGTAAGATCTCACAGTGAATTTGATCAGATACAACCAAACTGGGCAACTCTCAGTGATACAGAAGGAAGCATGTTTTACCCAAAGCTTGAGTAAACAGAACTTCAGCAAATACTGAGGAAACAGACTTAACAGTGTAAAAAATAATATATCAACCATATTTGTAATTCTTTCCTGAGTTACACATCAAGATCCTGATCTTGCTTTGTGGATGTTCCCTTTATGAAACTCAGTCACAGACTACTGGGTAAAAACTAAAAAAGTGCACATTTTATGCACATTTAATCCTTCTAAATGAGACAAAATTGTCATAAGACACACATACATGCAACATCCAGAGTCGTGCAAGAATCCAAGAACAGGGACCTCTCCTACCTTTGTCTGTTCGGGCAATCAAAAGATCCAGACCTTCCAACACATTCATCTGCTTTATTTGGAGAGTTTTATCAAATACTTGCACCGACGGTTGACCATCTAAAAAAGAAACACATATATATTCAAATTCCTACTAAAACTTGCTAGATGCTGGTTTTGAACCATTTCTTTCTTCTAATTAAAGTCTTGGGTTTTACAAAAATGAAGAGGAAAAAAAAAATGAACCGCACAAAGCTCCTACATGTGCCACAGCATCATAGTCAATACTTCTTCACAGGAGAGTTTTATTGTTTTCATGAATCAGATTAAGCAACTGAAATCTAAAAGTGACATTCCTTTGGCAAGTTCGAGAATTATGACCAAGAACTAACTTCATTCCCTCAGTCCTGCTGGCCTTATGTAGCACACAGAGGATAATTAAGGGGTCAAAGTAGCAATATCATTGATAAGGGAAGAAGTAGGATTTCATTGTCACGTAAGCCCTTGGCTTCATGCTCAATATCGCCAAGGGCTAAGAAAACCAGACAAGCCATTTAGACACTTCTTGAACCTGGATGCGGCCTCCTACGGCTTTTCAGATGGTCAAGAAAACAACATCTGAAATAAGAAAACATTCAGAAATCTGCATGAACGCTGGCTCCCCAGTACGGCTTGATTCTACTGCAGAACAAATTTTTGCAACTAGGTTACATAAATGTAATAAATTTACTTGGATTAGTAACTATCTCCCTACATAAAGACCTACTAACATCTGAACAGAGTTTATGAACACACATTTTCAAGAAAATGGTCAGATACATAAAAATTGACACAAAAACACTAGATCATTTACTAACCATCTATTAACAAGATGCCAGCATCTGTAGAAACCAGCAAGGACTGGCCCCAAGAATCTGCACAGACAATCTCATGAGGAAAATTACTGCAGAAAGACTGAGATTCCCAAGGCTATGAAGTAACATAAGGGATACATATTAAGTACACTAAAAAATACAGATCATACAGACACAGAATGTGATGGACAACGGCAATAACACGTAAATGCTTTAGGCAGGCTACATTTCCAAACAGTGTATTGTTGGAATTTGAGCTATCAAAATTGAATTAATTTTCTTGCAGAGGACTTTCTGCATCAAGTCTAGTTTGGAGACTAGTAAGTGTAAGACACATACCTGAACCACCAGAATTAAAACACATGCAGCTGAAACTCACTGCAACCCTCATGCAATTTTTTTCATTTAAAAACCCCAAACCTACATACTTGAAATGTACGTATCACTTTGCATATGCATTTTGCTTACATTTTATGGTTCAGTTTGTGATGTTTAGTGACCAGCACATGGTACAGTTGAAACTGCTTTTCTGCCAAATTGTTCTTCCATCCTGTGTTCTCTGTACTTACCTCCCACAGCCTGCCCCTCCTCTCCCAATTTATATATTAGTTGGAATCTCTGAAATTCCAGAAGCACTTCTGAAGCTTCTGTATATAAAACACATGCAGAAGAGTACAGCTGGCATATTTCACTCCCTAATGACTTCAAACAAAATCCAGTATTACAGGAAATAAAAACACAACAGAATTCTGTTTTAACCTGCTGAAATTAAAACAAAAGATGATCGCATATGGAAGATGTCACTTTCATTGAATTTTCTCAGGTATAAAAATGTCCACACTGGCTTTAACTTGAGAAGTGCTTCTGCCCCTAGGCTCATCCTTTATTAGTCTAATAGTAATTGCAGAATCACTTTGACACTGTACCTTTCATCTTTTCTCCTGTGGCATCTAATTATGGAAGTAAATAAATAGATACCATATTAGATAATGTTTAATGTTTCACAACTTCTCAGTTATGAAGTTTCACTCACCTCCTTTTTACAAAAGCTCGTGGTTGCCAAGTTAGCTGTGGTATCCCCTTTCACAGTGGTTTTCAATTTCAATGCCTAATACAAACAGACGTTTTATTTAAGCTGAGTTTTTGTCAGCAATACCCAAACTAATGACCATATAAAAAGGACAGTCTAGGACTAGAAAGTAATTTCAGTTTGGAATTCCTACGCCATTTTAAGTAACAAAAAAAGAAGCAGAATTCTGTACCCTGAACAATGTTAGCATAAACCACTAGATAGTTACTAGGTATCTTCTCAGCCAAAATATATGTTGGCTGTTTGTTGTTTAGGTTCTTTTTTGCTTGCTTTCTAAATGGCAACTCAGAAATGAAGAGTCAAATATAGTAACAGAGAAAAACCTCCATCTCAAACAACAGAAGCTAACCATCTACAGCCTACCTTATAATCTAACTGGATAGAGGATCCTCTTGCCAATTATACAAACTGACCTTTTATTTGCAAAACTTCCTAACAAACACTAAGGCAAACTATATACATATATATATGTGTGTGTGTCTGTCTATATATATTGCTAGGCATCCCAAGGACAGATGGTCACTGGATCACAAATTCTTCAATTAGAAGTAACTAGAAGCAAGGTGATTTTGAAAGGGCCAAAAACTCCTGAGAAATATCGAATATACATAGTTTCATTGACTTACACAGTAAGTCAGTCAGTGTAGCCTATATACCTTCATCGCTAATATTCACAGCAGCATTCCTAGAAGACTGCGACACAGGGAATTGTCACAGCATTCCTTAATGCAAAGTTTAGAACTAACCTAAACCAGTATTAGTGCCCTAGAGTTTGCCTACCATCAAGCATGGCTCTCTGTGAAGTGGCAGTAAACACCTGCATGCATCACTTGCACATTTGCATTAAGTGTAGCTGTCAGCTTACTGAGATGCACAAAACACATCATTGTACGAACATTTTAATTCCATCTCACCACTCAAGAGATTACCTTGATAATAAAGAAAGGATTTCAATATACTGCTGAATCAGTCAACAGTCTAATTTTATCTACCATCTAAAAAGTCAACTGTCTATAACTGAAGAGGAAATACGTTCCTAGTTTGGCAAGAATGATTAAGAGTTACTTGGAAGGTATCTTGAAATATGTTCAAGCCTACAGTTTGTAACTTAGAGGAAAGATCTTTCAGGGAAGGGAAATAGTTAAATGTTAAAAGAACCTCCAAGAAAAACACTAAGAAGTTTCTATGAATTTTTAACCCACATAATAGGTTTCCCTTTGATGAAGACCATATTGAAGATGGAAGTCTTGTTTAACAAATGGGTCCCAACTAGATTTGTTACATGAGCATCTTATCAGCATTTAACCTGGAGGAGGTGGAAGGGGCGTAAACCTATAGGTTTCCATACTTTCAATAACCAGGCTTTTCTTGTTTTCCTTTATCTTCTGTAAAGTAAACACAGGAATAAATCATTGGTTACTTCTGCCTGAATATTACACATTCAGCTTTCTATTTTTTCCAATGCCCGCCTAAAGGGACTAGTTAGCTCAAGGTGACTGGGGAAAGGATAGGCAAAGCACAGAGGAGGAGATTTTGCAGCTCTGCCAATGCAAGCTTCAATAGCCCTGAGATTTTTTTTCTAACCAGCTCTCAACTGCCTAGGTCCATTCTCTACCTTTAACCGGGTACAAAACTTCTCAGCCTCTTCTAATCTTTAACTTCCTAAGATTTAAAAAAAGGGAGAGAAGATAATTGGGTTTTGTTGGTAGTGTGGGGTTTTGGTTGGTTGTTTGGGTTTTTTTCGTTGGTTGATTGGGATCGTTTTTGTTTTGTGGAAGGTTTTTTTTGGTTGGTAGGGTTTTTTGTTTTCGCTTTGTTTGTGCTCTGTTAACTCCTGCTGAGTTAAATCAGCTCAGAAATGAAGTGTTCTTAACATAAGCTGTAGAACCATGAAACCAGTCTGGATCAAGAAGAAACAAGTGAGAAAGGACAGAGGAACTGATAAGCATAAGCACTGTTGGCTTTTTTTTGCTGCAACAAACTGTCAGATCGAAGCAGACTAATCTAAATCATTGGAAGTTGTACTTCTCACAGAATTGAAAAGTTAATAAGCCCATAGAAGATTGCAGTCAGCATTTGGTATGTTCAAAGATATGTGGCAAACTCTGATTTAACAGAAAGACTGTCAAAATTTCTTCCTGACTAAAGAAGTCTAAGTATTTTCTAAGAAATTCAATCTTAAGAAAACATAAGGAGGAAATCCACGGAAGATTGTTTTTCCAAAGCACGGAAAAAGACAGAGCACTCTTCTGCTTAGAGAAAGCATCTGCTGCATGAAGCAGGGAAAGACCTTTCAGGTTATATCCTAAAGTATGATTTTTACAGCCTTCATTTAACTCATGTACAATACAAATATTTGTTCTTGCATACCTCAGGCGTTACAGATAAATACTTCTATTCATATTTTATTTTAATGTAATTTAAAATAATGCAGTACTACAAAACTATTTCTGATCACAGAAAACCGCATTAAATCCTAGCTTAACCGCAAGCTAATCAAAGTCTAACAAAAGGAGCGACGTGGTTCTTTGCAAACAGCTGCATACCTTTTAAACCAATCCTACCTGACCAAGCCGAACAAACTCTGCTTGTCGAGCTTCCTCTTTTTTCCGTGTTGATTTTGGGGACTCTGGTAACACATCACTGAAGGATCTTCTATTGAGCATGTTCTAAACCAGAAAATGTTTCTTTCTAAATGCACAGCTTCTCAGATAAGAGAAACTGCAACTCTTCCAATCCTTGAGTGCTTTATCTTACAACTTGTCATAGTTTATCACTGTCATGTTCGGTGCAATCGTACCACACGAAAATGTGACACGAATATATGAAAAAGAAAACTTTAAGCCGATGTATATAGATAAAAGAAATAAATATTGGTGGAAAAAACAGCACCTTTTTAGTTTTAGAAGTACTGAACTTATTTTTAGTTAGTAAAGAATCACCTTAAGAGTAAGTCTTCATGATCTAAAATAAAGTTACCTCATAGCTACCCAGGGGCAATAATCATCCAAATGTACACATAACGGAACAAATGCAGTTTTTATGGTGATGGGAATAAAGCCTGTATTTGCAGAATCTAAATTCCTTATTCCCTTGCCACAGGTAAGCTTACATAAAGTATGACATTGTTATGCTTCTCCTCACACCTGGTGAAGAGTCCTGTCTGGACAGGACTGTCTGTCAGCTTTCATATAACTGTAAAGTAAGTTAGATGATAATCAGTATTTAGCTTAGTCATATGCAATTCAGTGCTCATTAGGCTTACAGTCTTTTAAAGTAACAGAAGATTCAAACTACTAGTTAGAACAAGACAGCACACGTGAGGGATGCAGAAACTTCTGACTTACATTTACCTTGTGTAGGTCAGGCATCATGTCTTGGTATAAAGAACGGATCAGCATGTCTAGAGTGCGTTGACGTTTCTGAGAAAATGTTGGTGTTTCCAAGGTGGCTTTTTCACCATTTATTACTAAAAGATTATGGAAAAAAGATAGATTATGTAAATGAACTTCAACAGTCTCCACTGATTCTAATTTGCTTCTGTACCAAAACACCAGCTCTGCCCTCATTAATTTAGAATTGTCTCCTTTTTGCCATCTTTAAGTGAATAACTCTCCCTTAAGTTAAAATAGAAACATCAGTAGTAGAAGAATTCCACAAGGCATCAGAATAAATATCTAACTAATAAAAAAATTAAAGACAAACTGCAGGTGAAGTTAAGTAGTAAACAATTTAAATAGGCAAAATGAGCCATCTCTCAAGCTCCCGTCAGGTAATCGTCTAATTGTAATCAATATGATCAATTCTCATAGATTTCTTTATTGCTGATTTCGAAGGGCAAATACAGGTCGATGAAAACTGGAACTCAATCATTACAGAATTAAAAAGTGCTGCATAGGTGTCCTTCAGCATCCTTAAGAATGCATTCAGAAAAACTGCTATTTTCAGTTTTTGAGAGCTACTAAATTAACACCTTCTATTACTAAATAATGAACAGCATTATGAATTCTTTCAGATCTCTCAAGTCCTTTAAGAAAGTGCAAGGCTAAATATGGCCATACATTCTGCAAATGCAAAAGGCAGCTTCTGCCTAGTAGCCTGAGATTTTTTTTTTTGTTAATCTGACTGTAACAGTTTGATGGAACTGACACCCCACCTATGCTACAGATTTGGAAAAAAATTGTATACAGATCAGCAGAATACAGAAGAAAATGTGTATACATCTTAAGCATCATGAATTTTAATTTGTTAGCACGCTTATTAAAAGAGTGTTTCTAGCAAAAGAAAAAGCAACTTACATTTCACCAACACAAAATCCCTGAATTCCTGGTGATTTGTAAACACAGGTGGGGATGGAAGGGGAGGCCCAAAGAGAGGAACACTTTCTTCTGAAAATATTTTCAGCCTATTGAAAGTACAAATCTTTATCTGCATTGAAAGTTACATTCAAACCCTACCTTTTTTAGACACTATTCAGAACCAAAGGAAAAAACAGAAACTGTTATCTGGGTATGTCTTATGTAAGAACTTCAAAGGGTCTAACAAATAAAGATTCACTTGGAATGACTCAACAGAGCAAAATTATGCTTCCTTTACACAAACTAACACTGGGACACAGAATCAGAGCAGAACTTTGCAGTTCTACTCATAGAGCAATAGTTTTAGTGGCACTACCAAAATACAGTCCTGTTCAAAAAAGCGGTAAAAGCACAGTTCTTCACCTACAAAAGATGCTCTCCTTACAGATTTCTACCTTCCCTATGCATTCACCACACACATGAAATATTTGATTCTTTCAGAATAACAATGACTTATGAGATACAAATCAGAAGCTTGGGAACAGCAAATTCATTTTCACTAAGGAAGACGGAGTCAGAATAACTTCCACGACAGCTGGACCTGCTGAGCTCTTTTGATCCATAAGGAATCCAGCATAGCAATAATGAATGGCAGATACAAAACCCATGCCTATTTGTTCATTAGAGCACAGCTTCTTTAAGATAAATAATCATTCTCGGCTATTTCAAGTGATAGTTTGCCGATAAAAGTCATCCAAGTGGCATGTGAAGATGACAGGTCACGGCAAGCAGCAAAATTATAGATTCAACCTGTATCTGCCATTATGGAAACCAGTCAAAACTTGCTTTCTCAAAAGGCCAGCAGCAACTGACTGATATTGAGTCTAATGGATTACAATGCTTTCTTACAGTCTTTTTTCCTGAAAGTTTAGAAACTGCACACAATCTGAGATGCAGTATTACGTTTGCATGAATATTGATCATCCCAATATTTGTTTCTCATATTTGAGACACAATTTCATAGATGCCCTATGTCTATTTCATTCCATCCAGGTAAAAAAGCAATCATTTATAACTACAAAAAGTGTGAAATGTTCCTTGACCAGATCAGAATGAATTATGACAGGGAAAGCCGTAACAAAACTGATTAAAAAAATAATCTTCTTGAGTGACGTAAAATATAAGGGCATTCTAAGCAGAAATTAAGCGTCAGACCTCATACGCAATGCGGCATTGCATTTGAAACAAAGAAAATTTGCCTCAAAATCCTAGAGCATCCTGTCTCTTTTGACTGAAATTTTGGCCACTTGGCAGATTGTCTTCACACACACACAGACAAAAGTAAGAGAAAGAATGAGTTCTATTCAGGCCTATGACAAAAGGACAGAAGGAAACATAAGTAGGCCAAGCTGTAATATAATGTTCTACGGCTGTCATAAAGGAAAAAAATACTATGTGATATGTACCATGGCAAGATGTATCAAGTCTGGCAGAACAAAGCAACTAACATAACATGAACTGATCTAGTAAAAGCAGACAGTTACTTAATGCAAGAGAGACAAACTTATCCTCTTTACTGCAACTCATTTCCTTCTCAACATAAACAGCAATATAAAAAGCATTTTACCATGGCTAACCCATCTACTGACTATTAGCTTACAATCAGGACAATAATCACTTCTTAAAGGGTAATGTAGGATGTATGCCCAAGTTTCTGTCCCAAAGCGAGAAGAAAAAGAAGGAAGTGACTGCATTTTCACTGCACATTGGAATAATGAACATGTTTTGTGCTCCTCACTAACCTGGGAATGCTGAGATGCAGAAGCTATGACGACAAGCAATTTAAACAAATTTGCAAGAGGAAGCTCACAAGACCTTGGAGCAAAACAAAACTGTTCCTTTGCTTAACTGCAATACAGACATTTTCCAAAAGAAACCTTGGCTATAAATAGGAGGAAGGGGAAAAAAACCACATGCACAAACTGAAGTATCATTCTTCTCTGGAGTTAGATTTCATGGCATGCTGGAGAAACACAGTAATATGTAAAATTCTGATAGATTTTCAGTATGTGACATTCACCTATACAAGTACTCTATTTAAATCCCTAAAAATGAACTCGTTTGCTCAGCTACAGCCAAACCGTGATTTGTAAGGACTTGTAGTCCGTGGCTATCACAGCATAACATGCATTAATTAATTTTCATCATCCACGTAGTTTACTATGTCATTGATCTCACCAGGTCTGAAAGTTCCAAGCGCATCTTTCATCACTTTTTAAATATTTCATTTAAAACGCAGTTTTGGGTTTCCCCCTTAGCTTATGCCTGTCCCAGAATTTAATTTCTTTTCTGACGGTTAACAACATGCTACTTATAGCCAGTTTAGCGACATCTGCATGCAGGTCCATATCGCTCTTCAGTTTCTAAAGCTTATTTGGCTTCCTGGCATACAGCCAGGTGGACCTGCTGGTTTTCCAACTGCCAAAATGCTTTCCCATTTTCTCTAAATCATCAGTAATCCAGTGTGAAATTATTTGTTACAATCAGCACCTACCTGTAACTATCATTCTGCTTATTGTATCTCACTAAAGCAAAAATATCTGCCATACAGTTAAGGAAGTTAATCCAGTTCTAATAAAGCTCACAAGTATTTTAATAAATTTTTCTTTTCCTGCAGTACATTTCAGATTTCGTAAGGTAAAATATATTAATCAAGTCAATGTAAATATACAAAAAAATTCTAGATTATACAGATTTTACTGTTCATAAAGAAGGTCCTATATGAAAGTTTTATTGTTTGATCAACCGTTTCAAACATCAAGCTACTACCACGGACAATAAGACATATCACAGAAGTTTGTTTCATTTGTATTTGATACATTTGTGATAAAAAATTCTTTTAGTTGATAAAGCAGTACTGATTCTGAACTTTGTTTACCAAAGTTTCCACTGAAGAAAAGATCCCAACAAAATAATTTTGCTAACAGAATTATAAGAAAATAGAGAGAATGATTTAAAGTGCAAGTTATGCTAAGGCTGATGCTCTAATGAAGAGGCACATTGATTTGGTAAACAATTCTTCTTAGTATTTAGGTTTCTTTGATATCTAAAGATTTTTATTATTTTTTCAATCTTTATTCATTTTTCATTCACTCCTGGCAAGAGGGTTCTAAGAACATCTAGTCTGCCTGAGAACTAGGTCTAGCAGTTTTACGCTTTGTGATAACTTTTTAAAACTCAGAAACAGAGTATAGATAGAAATTAGAGTTTTCTTCTTTTCATCCATTTTGCCTCATTCCATTTCATCTAGTCTAACAGATGCCAGGTTGGCATCTACAGATTGCTACTATTGTGACCCCATGAAAATTCCAAGAGATTGGCAGATCGTTCTTGGAATCCTATCGTCTCCGCAATGTTTTCAACCAGAAGTCTGAAAAACACAGGCTGCAAAAAAACTGGAGAATATGTGGTTAATGGTCTGAAAAATTCGACAAACACTGATCTAAAATAGATAAATATTTAAAATAAACAGCATCTATACATTAAAAGGCAATATTCAGTAAAATGCCAAAATTTAATGCCAAATTAATTTACATAACTAAGAGAAATATATTTATTAATTTGTGTATTTTGAAAAGGTATAAAATGAAATTTGTGAAGTGATACAAATAAATGCTTTCAATAAAAACATTATTTAAAAATCACATTCTTGCTTTTACCTTGTCTTCTACGGGATTTAGCAAACACTGATGTTGCAGGCTTGGAAACTCCTGGTCAAGCAGCTGAAGGTGAAGAATGCAAGAATGCAACTGTCTTTCTAAAATAGTTTTCACTTCCATAAACAGTATGCAGGGAGGACTTAGGGCAGAATTAAAAGTAATATTGATCTTGAAAAAAAAAATAATTAGAAAATTGTCAGAAAAAAGATACGTGTAAAATGAGAGCGAATCATGGATGGCTTGAATGCTGGAGAAGACTCTTCACCTTCCTGAAATATGATAGTGACAATGTCATTTCCAATATGCCGCTTCCTTTCTACCTGGAATAAGAAAGGAAAAGAAAAGGCAAAAAAAGAGAGCTAGACACAGTGACTTACAAGACATAAATAAGTATCCTAACAATTCTGCGACAGAATAATAAAACAATATTCCTAAACTGCAAGCGGAAAAATTATAGTCAGTATGACTGAGGGCAATATAAAATCATTATTTAACTATAAGCAAGTAAACTTAGCAACAACACGGTGCACAAAACAAGGCAGGCTCTGGAAGAACAGATACTGCATATATTTAGAAAAGCACTCAGTTTCCATAATTCATGTTCACGAATCGGGTATGGAACCTCTAGCCTTCCAAAAAAGCAAATCTACCGCTCAAGATAAAAGGACACAAAACTCTGGTGCTGAGTTATTCTTAAAAAAAAAATATCCTGATTGGCCTCCATGTTCTTCTGTGATCTTGTCACCAGTCCAAGGAAAAAGCATGAGAAAACTGACACAGAAATAGAAAAAATACATTTTAATTACATAGTCTAACTATATTACTGTAGGAATGCATAATAAATAATAAACCAAGTTAATTTTTAAGTAATTTAGGTAAATCATTACAGATGTACGACATATAGTAAACGCACGTGGTTATAAACTATTTTTTCGTCATCAATACAAAGAAAGGCTCGAGCAACGAATGACAGCACATTTGAACAAGAACCCACCTAGTTAATCTATGACTGTGACAGCACTTCTTTACAGTTACCAACATTAACATGCTGGCAAAGGGGAATTTCTTTCAGGCTACACTAATTGCTACCCAAGCAGGAGTTACGTGTTACGAACGTGAATATTCCTACAATTCACACACGAGGATAATTTCCAGTTTTCCTAAAATCTTTTGAGGTAATAATTACAGCAGTGAAGCTCTTCAAGTCATCTGAACACCACACTACTTAGCCACTTGTCAGTGAAGCAGTTTATATCTTCTTCACAAGTATATTTTGTACCTTAATGGAGATGATAGGATACATTATTTCTAATAACCATCATGAAATCTTCAGCATCGGGTAGACTATTGAGGAAAAAAAACCCCCAAGTCTCAAGGCTTACATTTCTAAAATATTAACAGACAAGAAATCCTTTCTCATAAAAGTATTGGACTTTGTGATTTAACAAATAAATAGGGAAATAAAAAAGAAAAAGAGAACCACGTACCTGCTGCTTGTTCTCTCTAGAATATGGTAGCATGGTTGAAACGTGGAACATAATTTCATGCCCTTGAAAAATGGTATAGATGGAACAGGTTCCTGTTGTATCGTCTGCAAGGGAATGCAACATTTTAGGGAGGAGTATACCCTCTAAGTTTTCTGAAGATCAAAAGGTATTTCAAGTCCTTCTACCAAATCTTCTTTAGTTACCCTTTTTTATCTGATCCGTTTTAGAAAATGTCCACACTGCATGTTTTATGTGAGTCCAAACACAAGTTTGCAATTAATCTGCATATTCAGACTTAAAACCTATGACATCTTTCGCCTCCCCTCCTGAAATCCCATGGGTCTTCAAGCCACAACGTCCTACTATCGTGGAGCAAGTAACATACCAAGTTCTTGTTCACCTCATTCCAATGTAAAATTAAACTGTTCACCTTGAAAGCACATGTCATAACTGCATTCCATACCAGTGACTTAAGACGACCTGACTCTTTCCTGGTGAAGCAGAGCATTTAGTACGCATACGAGAAAGTCAGTTTTGGGATTGTTTTATAACTACAATATATACAATATGCGCAATATGCAATAAGAAGGAACATTCATACTGCAGCTCCAAGCCTCCTTTATTGCTTCAGATGAGTTCTTACTTTTAGTGTCCAGTCCTCCTCTGTAGCCTGACCAGCCTTTCAAAGTAATTGTGTCACCCAGGAGATGCAAAAATCGTTGAAAGCTTTCACTTCCAGTTTCTACATGTGGGAGGGAGAAATATTACCAAAAAGTGCACGTGTAGTAGTAGAACATGTCTTAAAAATAACCAAAATAAGGAAATGGGTCCTGCTTCCAGGACACACGTTTCAGCTGAATTAGTTTCCTTTCATGTCTTCCAAGCCTACTGCCTTTCCAGAAACAGCAGCCCAACCTTGCAGAATAGGCATCATCACGTGACATTAAACAGCGTTAATGCCGTTCGAGTGCACAGGAGAATGTGACTGTGCTGTAAAAGAGTGAAAAAACTACAAGCAGTGAGTTAATGAATCGCCCCCTTCAACTGCTTCTCTTTTTAAACATTATGTCACACGGTCTGTTTCTAGAAAAGAGATTTCACTGTCTTTCAAGCTGTAATAGTAGGCTCCCTACAGCAACTTCTAGAATTAGAAAGCCCTATGCTACAATTTTTCACCCAATACCTGAAACCCAAAAGAACTGTTCATATGACCACTACCTCTCATCTTGCTTCCAGCTGTAGCCACTATCTTCCTTTTTTTTATTCAGATGAATAAAACAATTAAGGAAAAGGTGAAAAACTCACCATTACTGAACATTTCATCATCTGTAAGCTGACCATGCTTAGCATAAAGGACTCCAAATTTAAAATTCACAGATCCCTGAGAAATAAAACCAAGTATTTATTATACGATAAACAGACAATCAAACAGAAGATCTAAAAAAAAATGTTTCCTCTAAGGACTTTTTATATGTATCTTTGTATACATCCCACACATTGGAACATACACTTTATACCATCTCCTAAAACATAGTAATTTTACCTTTAAACTTTTCTAGATTAGCATAACATTATTAATATAAATTGGTGATTAATTAATTTGAGATATTAAGTTAGTGCTTAAAATTATTTTTGATGTCATGTTCTAAAACCATTTTTTTTTCCTGCAACCAGCAATTGATTTCAAAGTCATCATAAGCACGTCAAAATGCAAAGCTGTATTCACCGAACAGGTCTGTCAGCTAGAAGTGGTAAGTTTACACTTACCTCTTGCTCTTCAAGAACCAATAAATCCTGTAAACAAAACCAGTATCTTTAGCACACTCATATTAAAGATTCTACAAAGATGATTTTTATTTGTGTTTTTAAGTTTTGATTTGAAATGGCCAGTTCAATGGATAAAGACAGTTAAAGGAGTATTACATATAATCATCATTATTAGCTGCTACTGGAAGAAATAAACTGGTAGCATTTACACTTAATTATTTGTATTTCCAGAAAATAATAATAAAAAGAACCAAACAAAAAAAGTCACTTCCTACCTTTTGTATCTCAGGATGAAAAATTTCCCTTGGGCTCTTCTCAAATTTATCAAGACTCATAGCACTGAAATGCAAACGAAATCGTGATTTATCGAAGGACAAGTACACATTTCAGTGCTGAACCACCAATTGACTGCAGTTACGAGTTACAAAACTAATTGCTCAAAGAGCCTCTGTTAAATGGAACGTTTCATGGAACTGCCTCTTCTTTCCCAAAATACTAACTTCCAACACTTCCTAAACTTCTTAGGTACTTTAAAAACAGAAATTAGTAACACCCTGTGTGGATATCAGGTTTAAATTTATTTACTTATAAAGCACAGAGCTCTACTACATCACCCTTCACTTCAGCTTTAAACATAATCATCATGAGCATTTCAGGAGGGCTCAATAACCGATTTTATTTTTTAAGTTCTCTCTCTTCTTAAACAATTCAAGGCAAGTCAAACGAAAAATGAGAAGTTCAACATCAAATTCACACAGCAATGATTCACAGGCAGAACAGAAAAGGTATTCACATAAAAAACAAGCTCAACTGCCTCAATAAACAGAAATATCTAATCCATAGCATTTTTTTCATAACTCATATTTCTGCATTTACTGTTGTTTTTATGCCCCTTTCCCCACCCCGAGCATTACAGAACTGTGCAGCATGTCACAGAGTGCCAAATGCAATCTGCCTAGGGCACAGTGAACTAACGTAGATGTGAAATCTTTCCACCATTGCTTATGTACGATCACAGTGCAGACATGATTTTCTTCAGCTCCCTTTGAAAGGTACTAAAGGCGTTCCAAAGAATTAAGAAAAAGGACATTTATTAATACAACCAAAATTTTTTTAGACGGTCTGTAACTAGATTCACACCAGGTGTGAACAGGTTGAGATGTCAAAGGATTATCAGTCAGGCCTGAGGGATGGCTCAAGGACCATAAAAACAAAAAAGTAGTCAGGGAAGAGTTTTCAGTCCAAGCTCAAGCAGGCAAAAGGAGATGACATTTATGCAACTGACTGCACGTGGCACAGACCCTGGGAGAAACAAGGTCCGAAACAAGCCTGCCATTTTCCTCTGTGGAACACTGGACCATCACAGCGTGGAATACGTCAGGGTGTTTTAGCCACAGAGTTATAGCCCTAGCTAACAGACAACAGTTTCTCCACCCTGGGACGCCTGATGAAATACACCCTCATGGGTGGAGTGGAGAGAGAGGCTGGGTTGGAAAGCGATGCTAGGAAGAGCTACTTCAGTGACTAGTGGGCAGACATAGAAAATCAGGTACTTGTGCAGGTAGAGAATGCAGTACAGACAGCTAAGAACACTGTTTGAGCTAAAACAGTAGGAGTTCGAAGAGGGCAATTCTCTCAACTTGATGAAGATGAAAGGTATCTGAAGGGTTTTCAACTCGTCCTCTTGAAAACATTCGAAAACAGAGCCCCAGCCCAGGAAATCAGATTTAAGAAGCAAGGCTCAAAGACCTAATAGCCTCTCAGGCAAATTCAGTGGTCTGGGACCGCTCATAAATCTTGCACAGTAGCAGGAACACCCAGATCTGTTGGTAGTGACTTCACACTAAAACACATGCTCTGCTTCCAGAATTCTCCTTTCACATAGGCTCTGGACATCTTAACCAGTAGCCCAGCTTTAATCAAACAACAGATATTTGCTCCTACTCAATACAGATTACAGTTTTAAAAACCTGCAAACCACTCGCTTATCTGGTACGCCCTATTTGTTTAGTAAAAGGCACTTCCAATGGGTTCCTACAGAAGCTAAAAGCCTTACAGAAGATCCATTTGATGACACTGTCAGAGAAGGATTTGAGAAAACGCACCACGTGATGAAACTGCGGATTAAATTTGAATGAATGCTTTGAAAGCCAGCGCTCTGACATTTCAGCTGATGAAGCTGTTCAAAGAAATAGAAACAGTGTTGGGTTTGCCCACTTTATATTCTCTTCTACCAGAAAAGAGGCAGGGCAGAGTATAAGCATGCTCATACAAACTCTAGCTGCAAGTAGGAATCTTCTTGGCTTCACTGTGCATAATATACCTATAGTGAGACCTAGATGAAGACAATCAGCCAAATAAATAATTCTTGGCATCTTGACTGCTGGTTTCCTCCTGCTAGGGCCACATAATAACCACCAGTCAAAATCTACTATTCCTTAGCTCTTTTTATTGCCTAATTTTAAAACATATTTCTTCTCCACCACGGCAGTTCCACTTAGTACCTGTTCTCCAAATAACTTGGAAATTGTTCCTCTACTGAAGAGAAAGTGCTAAGAATTTCTCTCCATTATAAGTTTTCACTTTGCCTATTCCAGAACAGGCTTTAAACCACCTTTTGCTGCCTTCAGTGATGAAGGCTTGCAAAACTGTTTTTAAGGTTTCTATAAATTTATCATGAAAACCACAGAAGACAAGCTCTGAATTATAGGAAAAGGCAAATATCTAAACTGATAACTTATTTGTAAATACATACCTTAATATAGATTTCACTGATAATGTTTTTGTGGGACTGTAAGGGAGACATATTTTCTGAGTTCCCTGTAAACAAGAATAGGATATATTACAGGACATACCAACTTTGTCTGCATATTTAAGTAGGAATATTAATAAAAACAACTACATTAAAAAAAACTATAAGAAAACCAAGGTAACTTTACTTAGCTATATTTACTGCTGATTTAGAGAAAAAAGAAGTCATGAATGTTCCAAAGTAACAAAAAGCGAACCACGCATGCCTCTACAGGAGAGTTTTTAGACAATTGCTAGGATAAAAGACTCTTACGGAACAGTAAGGGGGAAAAAAAGTGAAACCTGCCTATTTTCTTCCCATTGTACAAGAAAATCCTAAAAGCAGTATAAAGTCATTGCCTAAACTGATCACAGGATGTAATCAAGAACAATTTAGGCATCATTTCTAAAAAAAAAAAAAAAGCAGTTGTTACAACAATTAGAAAATATCTGACATTACAAATTTCTGTCGAAAAGCCTAGTATAATGTTATCTGCAAATTCAGTTTAGTTTTATCTACTATGGTAGAATTACGTGTTCTTATTATATAAAATGAAAATACGTAATAAATACTGCCATTCTGGAGAAAGAGAAAAAGCGTACGATAAGCATATCCGAAACAAACAAACAAAAGTCAGAACGGTAATTAAGTACTTGTTTCTTACTGTTTTTCTCCAAAGTATTGAATGATATTGAGGAACGCGCTGATTATTTTGGTCAGACAGTACAACAGACAGAAAGAAAGGGTTCTTCTCTGCATCCGTACCTATATAATTCTGATGAACTGTTAGGAGAAAAACAAGCAGCACTATCAACCATAAAGAAGACACACCCACCCACTCTTGTGCAGCATCAGAGACACACTTGTAAATATACGCATTCACACATAAAAATACATAAATATTTGTCTGCATAAAAAACTACGTACTTAGATACAGATGTCTAAAAAAAACACCCCTAGAGACAGCTACAGCTTTCAAAGCCAAGATGGGCTTCAAAATACCCCGTTTTGGCAGCAGGGGTTTCACTCCTTACAGACACCCATCCTCTGTTTTCAGGTTAAAATCTCATGAAAACATGAAACAAGGACTTGTTTTACATACAGGACAGAAATAATGTTTTAATACTAAATTAACACCATACCTTTTTCCATATTGAAATACTAACAATTCAAAACTACATTACATTTTCATTGATCCAAATTCCAATCCAAACTCCACCTGCAAAAAAATAATTACCTTTCCCTAAAAAATACTTGAAGTACCATCTTGTATGATACTCTGGGTTTTCCAAATGCACATCCGTTCTGTGCCATGTACCCGGAGCGCAGTCTGTATTCTGAAATAGAATTGGGAGACTATTACACTAAATGCCAAGTACAAAAAAAAAAAAAAA
>VZTR01012649.1:460109-491604 GCA_013400775.1 Chaetops frenatus | reverse complement strand
TTTTTTTTTTTTTTTTTTTTGAACATGAAAATTAGTGAACACACCTCCCATCCTGCAGGGATCCTGGATCTAGGTTTCTCTTGAGGTTTTTTCAGGCCTTGGTTGGCCTAGGTCAGAAATTCCCTGGTATTGTTACTTTGCTTCGGTGGGGAGAAGTTCATGGTGGGACAGAGATGCTGGGTAAGAGGAAGCCCCCGTAGTTTGCTTCATTTTCAGCACTGCATTGTCTGGGCTCTTTAACACTAGAGGTGCCCAAAATAACCTTAGTTAGTGGAGCCCAGTCTTTTCTTTTGGTTGACTTTTCCTGAGATAATAATTCATCAGGTGTGGAGAGAGTACAGCTAGAAGGTCCTAGGGAGGAGGGAGACAGTCCTGAAACTCCAAACTAAATTCAAATACCAGGTGGCTTTGGCATCCTGCAAAAGTAGTCCATTAAACCTGTCAATCAGAAACATACATAAATTTTTAGGGGATAGAGGGAGCCATTGGCAGTTCAGAAGAAGCCTTGCATTTCAAAATGAACTCTCTTCAGGAAAAATGATTGCTCCAAGATCTCCCTTGGGTACGATAGCTTCTCATTTTTGTCTCCTAAAAACAGTCATATTAACAGAACTTGTCATGGAATTGAGCATTCAAACTTCCCCACTGAATTATCACTTCTTTAATCTGCTTTAGTATTTTCAATTTTTTTAATTAAAAACATTTTTTAACTGTGTGTATACACAACAAGAGTTACATAATTTTTTACCGTGTATTTTTTAAAATCTTTTAGCTTCTGGGGCAGGTGTTCTATTTATTTGTACTTCTGACTGTAATAATTTTGCCGCACAAACGTGTTTCCTCATGGTGCCTCCTTTGAGCTACTTGAAACTCTTCTGTCCAGGCACCAAAGGCCTGCTGGTCCTTGGAGCCATGCCAAATGATAGCTGCCTCTTAGATCTTAAGGGTATGTTCTCTGCAGAGAGACAGACAGGCTCCTCTGAGATCCCTGGACGTGTCTGCTGCCTCTGCCTTTGAGGAGGAGTTTGGAGAAGGTGTCAGATGGTGGTTTTGGGGGCCAGTCACAGCTCCTATCAAGGTCCACCTTCCTTCTCCCTCCATCTTCCAAGGACAAATCACCCACCCTTCAAATGCTTCTCCACAATCTCTCCTGGGGAACAGAGGGGTAGCACCTGGGAAGTTCCCCCTTCTGCTCCAAGAGATTTGTTTCTCTTCCTTTTTGGTGATGAAACATACCGGTCTGCATGGGCAAAAGTTCCTCTGGAGGCAAATGAAGCAATGACAATAAATAGTTGCGAGGCTCTACAGTGAACAATTAGTATTCCAAACATGAAATTAATTTGTCCTGCGAATATAGGAACATTGTAATTTAGTTCACTTTTATTTTATTGTCAGATACAATTCATTTTCTACATGATTTTATGGTTGGATAGGATTCATTAGAAATTTTCCCCAAACTGCCTCTATTAAGTGAAAGAGTGGGGGCAGGATCCTTTCTGTTCTTTTCACTGCAAATGCTGTGCTGTCTTTTCTCCTGCAAATGAGCCTTAACTCTAATCTATCCACATACAATGCTTGGCTCTGTAGCCTTAGATTTTTTCTAAAGTTTCATTTTAATTTTCACTGCTAAAGAAGATATTTCTCTAAAGATATTCAAATAAAGACTTAAAAAAAAAAAAAAAAAAAAAAAAAAAAAAAAAAAAGACTAGCCAAAGCTTCTCAGCTATAGGATGAATAGACAGTCTTTCTTCTTTTATGTCACCTTTTCCAAACTTGCCTTGAAGTTAGTTTTATTCAATTCTATGCATTGTCCCTGTCTTAATACAGGGCAGTCCTTGAACAGAAAATGCATGGAGACTTCATCTGTTTTGGAGGAGCTACATAAGCAAGAAAGTACCAACAGCCAGACATGCCTCAAGTGCTCAGCCTTGCCTTTGCTCAGCCAAATTTAGTCCATATTGAGACAGAGAGTAAGACTGCATCACTTTTTTCTGTGGGAAGGATAAATGCTGTCAGCCCCCTGCTCATGTGAGGTGTCTCAGCAATGTGTCTTTGTCATCAATCCCTCTTCACCTTCCATCCTCTACCAGGAAAAAGATCATCCCTTCAATTTGTATATTCGCTATTTCCCTTTCATGCACTGTTGTAATTTTTTGGGTTTTTATTTTCTTTTTTTGCTTGCCTGCTTTAACTGTCAAAAATGTCTTCTATTAGTAATATATTAGTAATTTAGCCTCCAATCTCTTGCCAGAAAATGGAGAAAACATTCCACACACACAAGATACTGTGCCCAACAAATAAATAAATAAATGAAAAATGACTGCGTCAACCATTTCTGAAAGTCAATGTGCCTTAAAGGCATTTGAAATTCTTTATTGCTCCTCTGCCTGAGCCAGGCAGCCTGAAGTGCAGCTCTGGCTGGGGTCTGTGCTCAGACTACGTTCACAAAATGAGGGTTTGAGGGGCAGGAGGAGGCAGATGCCAGTCCAGCAGAGGGGGCAGGGACCCTCGCAGCAGGGACAGGGCTGGCTGTGCAGGGGCTGCTGCAGAGGTGTACACACCTAGGGGTCTGCACTGGGCAGAGGGGGGGCTGAGCATCCCTGTTTAACAAGGAAACATGTCCCTGTGGTTAAAGTAAAATGAGCTTGGTGCTCCATGATGCAAGTCCTCTGTGACTTTGAGAAAGTCATGTCAGCCTGCAACCATAAATATTTATAGATGTCCCAGATGTATTCAGGAGACTTAATGAATTGCAGCCAGGAGTGGGAGTGGTGGTGAAGGATGCTGCAAGCTGCATACCTCTGGGTTGTGTAGTGGGATTTCCTGAAGACAAAGTAGTGCAGGAATGTGTTATGGCTACCTTGGCTCCCACTGCAGCTGCCCAGCTCCCTTCAAAGTCAGTGCCAGGTAGATGTCAAAACACCTTGAGGGATCTGAGCTTAGTCTGACTCCTTTTTGAGTCCCACATGATGGTGATTTGATCAGTATAAATGTCACAGCAGATCTGACCTCTCTGGTACAGTCAGTCTATGACAAGCCTGATGACATGGAAACAGCCAGCACCAGCATCACCTGAGACTAGTTGGGAAGGTCTGTGAGCAGTCTACAATGCCTGGATCTAATATTTATGTTGGAGTGTATTTTTAGCACATAAGGAGGAAAAAAAATTGGAGGAAAAAAATGTGTACATGTCTGACCATGAACTGCTTAGTATACGTTTTGAGTATGTGTGTCCCTGGCAAGAAACTTGAGTAGTGCAGAATGCGTCCTAAAATTTTCTTCACTGACTCATTCAAATTCAGTGTCTTTCTGTAAAGTAAATGTTTGCTTATTTACAATGAAGCTATAGAAATAAGCTGTAGTTGGCAAGTGAGATATAATTCTGCCTTACTCGGTATCTTCCTATTCCAGAGAAAGTGAAGGACTTCAGTTACAGGGCACATGATAAGTAGCAAAACAAAAGAGGATAATTTGTCATTTTTGAGGAGAAGGCAAAAAGGACAATGTTAGTACTGAGGATCCAAATGAGTCTTCATCTTTTCCACAGCCAAATGCTGGCACTCTCTGTACCTTTGCCTACTCTTGAAATTTTTCACAGATTTGACACTCTATAATTAGTGACTATCAACCCCATGGCCAAGGAACTGCTTTCTTAGCCAACATTGTAGAGGCTGAACTAGAAGTCCTGATAATTAAATGGCATAAACCTCTTCTAGGAAGTGGGGAATTTTTCTGTCGGGTGTCCTGGGCCACTAAACTCAAAACAGAGAAATTCATGAAAGAAAAAGAATACAAATAAACAAATAAATAAATAAAAATAGATACAATTAAGTTTTCTCTTTTTCTGTTATTTTGGATGCTTTTTCCAAACCTGGACAATTTTCACAGCATTTTTCTGACAGACAAAGAACTATTTAGTCCTCATACGTATATCCGACTGGACTGCTGCATTCAGGTATTTTCATGTCATGACTTCAATTACATTTGAAGAGGATGAGAAGGTTGAAAACTCACAGGTGTTCTTCTAAATTTTTGGGGATTTTTTGAGAGCATGTTCACTCAGTTAGCCTTGCTTTTGGAACACTCAGGCAGCTATCACTGATCAGTGGACCAAATCTATGCTACCTAGAAACATAGAGTGACTATGAAACGATTCTATGGGATGACTAGAAAAAAACAGAGTAAAAAGTAAAAAGGAAAATGACAGAGTAAAAGCAGAGTATTGAGATATCCTCTGGTTCTTCCCCAGATGTAAGGGAAGGCCTCATCTGGAGCTGTGCTGGTGGAAGCTTTTCATAATAATCCTTTTCACTCTGTAATGACACATCCATAGCTACTGCAGCCTGAAAGCTCATCTGCTTGCTGCTATCAATAGCTAACCAGCTCTGTGGTGTTAATTCTATCACTGGTAGCAGTGGCAAAAAAAACCCCAAACCTGTTCTGCCTGCAGACATGTGCGGTCTTATTAAGCCAGAAGACCAGACAATGCATAAATTTTTATTTTTGGGTAGGTACATTTACAGGTCCCAAGTACATTGGATGGAGACATAAGTGTGACTTGAGCACCAGTAATTTGTCCTTTGGACAAAACCCTGAAGTTTACCAAGTGAGCAGGTATTTCAGCCTGCTACAGTCATGCCAGTCTTGCCTTCTCTTTTACCTAAGGCTATCTGATTTTATGTGCTTTACAAATGAAAATGGCACTGGTATTTCTGCAGTTCATCTGCAGTACTTAGCTTAGTACTTAGAAAGAAACTACCTGTTTATTTCTCTCTTTCAGAAAACTGTTTTGACAACAATCTGTAGGAAAAGAGCACAATATTAGGCTATGAAAGTTGCTGCATATTGAGAATACAATAGTCTGGAAAATTACAGGGAGGAGCAATGGAGGAGGCTGCTGAAGTTGGACACTGGTAGGAAATACTTGCCCTAGTGATGGTCACTAATGGTTTAACAGATCTTCAGTGTGTGGCTGATGGGCAATTGCAAAGACTTTTCCCGAACAGCTGGAAAAACATTTAATGAAAAATATATAAAATGGACAAGGCATGAGCTCAATGATGCATCAAGGTGTTATTTAAGGGATTTGGGGCAGTTTTTTGAAGCGTGTTGGTAATTTTCAGCAACATGACTAAGCTTTCTGTGCTTATGTTCAGGCATACATACACGACAACTTTATTTTGTTTTATGTTTGGGTTTTAGTATACCTGTTGTATTTTGACATTTGTATGCTTTGATTTTACTACCATGCAGCAGAAAATGGACTAGACAAGGCCATTTCCATGAGCCATTCAATAAATCAGTGCAGCAAAGGTGAGCATTTTAATGACCAATTCACGATGCTGAGCCATGAACTTAAACACATTAGCTGTGTCTCGTTACACATAAAACAAACACAACAAGTTAAACACCTTGAGTGATAAATATATACATTCATATATTATTAACTATCAATGTGAAAATACAAAGCTCTTTGCAAAGCTCTGGAAAAGGAGGGAGGTGGAGCACTAAGGCAAGTTTTCTGTTGGGAAGGTCCTCGGTTTGCTGAGGACTGTGTACTTGGAATGAGGCAGGACTGTGAGTGAGTGTTCAGTACTCAAGGAGTTCAACCAAGGAGGTGCAGGCAATGGTAGGGAACTGTAGAGGGTCAGCAGAAGCTGCAGAGCAGCAGGTGTGAGGGGACAAAACTGAGTCCACAACGCACTTTTCAAGTCAGGGATCATTGGCTGTTCTTCCTCGGATTTTAATATTCCATTACAGTTGTCAGGTGACTGTGTTTGTGCCTCCTACTCTCCTACGGAGCAGGGAGCATTTGGAGTGTGTGACAGAAATGTATAATTATCTCCAGCTGCACTGCACAACCTGAAGATGGACATCAAATTAGATTTTCCATATTGCAATGGACACAACATTGTGTCAGATCAGAACTTACTTCCAAAGCTCAGAAAACACTCTGCTCAATGAGGCATTTTTAACAGATATTACAGAGTCCAGTGTGTTTTATGGTTCTCTTCAGCATTTCAGTGAAATAAATAAATAGATGTAACCTAACAAGCAGACCTCTCTATTTACTCCTGCTGCAGGTTTGATCCAGTTTTGTTTTGGCATATGCTGCAATTCCTTTTTCTTTTGCTCCTTATTCACATGGCAAATCATGTAAATTCGATTTCATCCCAACACATATAGAGGCCGAATCATTAGTGTCTCCACCTGTGTTTTACTTTGCAGATCAGTAAATAAATTAGTATTGTTTAGGATCTAGATGTTCAACTTTATGTGCAATACAGTAATATTTTTTTTCTCTTTCAAAAAATATCTTCAATTTTGTGAATGTTGTACAAGGTTCTCAGAAATGTTCTTTATTGCCACTCCTGAAATGATGAAACAAAGAGATTTCAGTTTATAAATTTTATTTTAAATACTAATTTTGAAGGAAAAAAATCAAACTATTCTATTATTGCCATGACCAACACTGTCATCACCCACCTCTCTACCTCTGAAATGCCTCATGTCACGTTTTTCAAAATGTTCCAACAAAGACATGTACCTTTTTAGCCAAAGGTAACAACCAAAATTAAAAAAAAAAAAAAAAGTGACTGATTTCAGTGAGCTTTAAAATAATTCTGCAAATTAACAATCTAATTGTGAGGGGCAAGGGGAGTCTACATATCTGGAAGATTTGGAGTTTTCGTTCTTTTTTTCATGACAACCATAAAATAAATTTTGCAAGACCGTCCTCTCAACCAGGAATAAATCAACATGAGTCTGTAGAAAAGCGATTGATGTCAGAATCTGGAAAGTTAACTTTCATTTGAGTGACAGACCACAACATTGCATGTATGTTTAGTGTGCAGGGGTTCAGAGTGTTCCAGGTTTATCAGTTAGCCTTTTCCTAGCATTTGTGCCTCAGGACCTAGTGTAAATCACATCTTGAGTTAGCAAGGATAGTACAGTGACTGTACTTACAAGCACTGGTTTGTGTTATAGGAGAGATTGAAGTTTCATGGTTTATAAATACTAATAACTCAGCTGAAGATTTTTGAAAAGGTTAATCTTAAAACTATTCATTCTTGTTCACAGAAGATTTAAGTAAAAAAGCAACCTTCATACATTTGTTTGGCTGAGAATCTGTGTTGTGTATAAAATGCCAACCATGTCATTCTCATTTGAGGGTTGCATATAAATGCAGGTAGTAAGAAGTGGACTTTTAATAACTGAAATAGAGCTCTGAAATACAAGACTAGGAGAAATTAGGGTGTCTTGTGAGGACTGGATAAGAAGGGCTCTTGAATGCTTCTGGTCAGTAAAGTGCTTTGGTAGAACAGAGAGTGAGGTGGGTCACTGCAGCTCATCCCTGTTGCCCAGAACAAGGCAGCTGTGAGACAGACAAAGGTGAAAAGTGACACTTTTTCACATGCTCAGACCAGCAAACAAACAAGCCATCTGTCATCCTCTCCCTCAGCTCTCGGGAGGGCTCACCAATCTTTTGGCACCTGGCCCAACAGAGATATCTCCTCACCCCAGCAGCCCAGCCAGACTTCACCCCTCTGCCTCTTCCCTCCTCAGCTCCAAGGCAGTGCCTACAGGACCTGCACACCACCATGGCTCCTCTGATCCCCTCTTATTGTTTTTCCCTGGGTCAGCAGTAATGTCCCTGCGAAATAGGAAAGCAGAGCAATTATTTCATAATGGCCATTGATAAAAACTAATGAACCATTGCAGGTACTTAACCACAATAGGCACAAGATATCAATGAGCTACTTCATGCAATTGAATTTCTAGACACTTAAAATGCATCCTTTGACATTCTGGCCCACACCCCGCCTGCCTAAATTAATTCGACTACCTAGAGTGGTTACGCAGCCAGACATCGTGTGAATGTTTTTATATATTAGCCCTGTGTTTGTTTTCAATCAGCTTACATGGTAAAGAAAACCAAGACAGGATGCTTTGAGTCTGTTTATCCCATTTTCATCTACTGGCAATGGTACACTGAACTGATTGAAACTTGAAGAAAGAGATTACACAAAGAAAGCAGGATGACATATGCTTGTGCTATGATTTTCCCTTTCATAGCACATCTGAGACAATTTCTCACCTCCCTCTCACAAACAACATCATGAAGAGTGAGGATGAGCCCTGGACTTGGGACATAGAATCTGGATCTTAGGGAGGAAAGCAGTTTTGTGGAAAGCAGGGCAAATCACGGACATGAAGGACAAAACAAACAGGAGCATTTCAAAGGATCAGCACGAGCACTGCAAATGTTTCTTATCCATTGTCAGTCCAAGGGTGTTGGTTTTTGTACCCATAATAATGGTACTGGAGTGGCCTCTGTGGAAAATTAACAGCAATGGAAAGCCACAGACTAGAGATTCTTGGTCTCCCTTTTTAGGATCCAAGTAGAATTTAGGACTGAATTTGCAAACCTTCTATTCAATGGAAAGAGCCAATTAGATTGGAGACGGGAAATAATTTTTTTTGGGGCAAAAAATAAATTTCATGCAGAACTTCCTCTTTAATTTTTTTTTAAATTTTCTTTAGCCAAGAGACATTTCTGAAGTAAACATACATTTTGTTTTAAAATATTTCTGATAAATATCAAACTAAAAGAATTTTGAACATATCACTTGGTTTTCATCCTTCCCATTCTCTTCAAAGTGAAGACAGTAAAATAAATAGTTGAAGTTACATTCTCTCTTTATTAAATTTAATTGAAACCTTTCACTAAGCTTTTTTTTTTTTCTGTGGACAGAATGAAAAATGAGATAATCTGAGGAGAAAGTTTGCAAATTAGATTTATTTCCAGAGGCCAATGTGATCTTCAGAGCATATCTTGAACAAAAATCACTGCACCCTGATCTGTGTCTTCTTCTGGACTTGTGAAATGGAGCTAACACTGTTTTCCACAGGGAGATGGCTGTGAGATGAAGAAGGGTTTGTGTCATGCCTCCAGATGCAGTGTAAAGTATTTTTAATGCACATCATTCAAATGACCTCTCTTTTTTCCCCCCCAACTTAGTTTGGTAGCAATAGTTCTGGGGAGGATGGTGTAATGGTGTGTATGGGCAAGACAGAAAGGGATTGCTGTACTCCACTGCCAGAAACTGATTTTTTTTTCGGGATGTGGCTCATAAACTCCATCTGCTAGAAAGGGTTTTTCTCCCACTGAGAGTCCTGGGCCAGGGCACAGGCAGCTGAGGAGACCTGGACCTTTTTCACTGCCAGTGTCGTGATAATTCCCAAAGCACGGCCTGGCAAGAGATCTGTTACACGCTGCAGAGCTCTGGGACACATCCTGTTCTTTGCTCCTATCCCTTGTTTGTCACTGCTTTGCAAATGGCCCCTATTCCTTTTAAGCTTCTGTCATCATGGGATTAGGTCTTTGAGTGCCCATTCCATCATGACCAATTTATCTCCATCAGCTCCATGCTTGCCTGCTCTTGCAATTCCTGCAAACTTAGTTCAGCTCTCCTTGGAATCAAGAAAAATCAGTCCCTGAATAGCAGAGAGCTTTCACGGGGATATTTTTTGATGGATTTGGAAAAATATTGAGGCTTGCATGATCTTAGTGGCCTTTGAACAGCCATCAATCTCCCACCCACCACACAACACAATCATTTCCCTGTGTGAAATGCTTAGCCTACTATTTGTGAGGTTTTGATCAATTGAAGGTGAAGCATTCACACTGAATTTTTAAGAAAATGAATGAAGAGTGAAGGGAGGCATGCAGCTGAGCAGCAGCTGATGGTAAGAGGGGCCACTGCCTTCCCCAGTGGATAAAAAGACAAACACATTTGCATTTATGCTTCTTGGATACTTAAGAATAAGTCATAGCTAAAAAATGCTTAGGCAGCAGTCTGTTTCTCTTTAGAGACTAGGTTCTGAAGGACTTTCTGATATTTTATTGAGTGAAAAAACATCCCATGTATTCAACACCAAGTATCTTCACTGGCACCCTATTAGCACAGGAAAAGACAGAACTTTGAATAGAAAACAGAATTTTTTTCTTTTTCCACAAAGAATGAAATAGTTAATTTAGCATTAGTCCAATTAAGACTAAAAAAAAAAGAAATTTTTTTTAAAAGTTCAGTTTGGATATCAACAATTTTAAAAAAAGCCTAAATGTTCGTTTCTAGAATATGTGAAAATTCTCAACTTTTCCTTTCATCGGGCTATCTTAAAAAATAGCAGAATGATCTAAGACTGAAAGATTAAATAAAAAGGCTAAATAGCTCCTAAGGAGAAAAAAAAAGGCATATTTTTTTTATAACATCATATTGAGTTCAAGAAAAACACCCGTATTTTGTTTTTATTTTATCTAGACTAGGTCTTCTCCTTTTATTTTTTTTCCCCACTCCAAACATCAAAGGAATTAAAACCACACAAATGCAACACTTGCTGTCTTGTTCTAGTAGGGCCTCTCTTCCTGTTTGTTGTTCATCCTTGGAACTGTTCTTCCCACCATCATCAGGATTCTCTGCATTTCGTTTATCTGAATCTCTCAAAACACTTTCTTTATCTAATCTATTTTAACCGTGTTGAAGAACCCTTCATGGTAATATCTCAGCAGTGAAATCTAATCTAATCCATCAGCCAAGAGTCTAGCTGCTTTATAAAAGCTAATGGCCAGGCACTGTTACCCTCTCCTCAGACTGAAATCGATTGCACTACTCAGTTCTGAATACAGGTGTCAGAGTCTGTCCCTCAACTCATAATATCTAATTCTTATCATCATTTCACGGCTGGGGAAACTGAGGCACTGTCAGCTGAAGCTGCCGAGGGTGGCTTAGCAGTTCATCTGAAAATAAGAAACCAGAAGTCCAAGCTCACAGCCCCCAGTTCCCACCAGCTGCAGTCAAATCGCTGCTCGAGGGATCGGTGTGTGGCTTAATGCACGCGATGCATTCTGGATTGTGCTTTGATGCATGCATTGCATTCAGACTCATGCCTTTGGTAATAAATGCTTAGCTGTGAAATAAAGGCCCACAACCATCATGTTTACTTGTGCTTGACTGCAGGTTGCTAGCTGAACGGAAATTGCTTTCTTGAGATGGCCTAAAATGATAATAAAAGAAATTACAGGTGATCAGGTTTGTCCTCACCCTGAGTAACAAGGAGACAGAGGTTATAAACCAGATTTTGGGCTGTGCTGGGCTGTATTTCCTGCTCTAGATGGCCACAGGAAAAGGCACCATTTTAGGAAAATAATTTCAATTTGTTTAAAAAGAAAAGGAAATAATAATGATGAAAGTAATTGATGTTCAAAGGAGTCCTCGAGAAAATTCAATTTGTAGAAATATTGCTGGCTTAGTTTCTGGGGTTTTCTCTTCAATTCAAATATAACAGACATATATGAAAATTAATATTTCTAGGTACATTTGCATTTGATCCAAATTCTTCTCCTTAAGTTACTTGTTTCTCCCCTTATTCCCTGTTGCAAAATTCATCTGCATGTTATAGAGGGAAGCAGAGGAAGTACACAGCAGTTCATATATTGCAGTTCCATGATATCACACATGTAAGGAAGCAAAAAGAAGAAAAAAACATGGCAAAAGCAGATCAATTTTATTATGTCACTCTTTAGAGATAATTGGAATTCAGGTAGCAGGAAGAGCTTGAATTTGTCCACTAGTTACAGAATACTGCTCTGATTCTGTACAGTTATGTAGCTTTCCACCTCACAAGAAAGAAGAGCCCTCAACTGATGGTTGGAGATGCTTGTTAAAGAGAAGGCACAGCCTGGGAATGGGATGAGTGGATGGGATGCCTGAACCACAATTCCCATGAGATAATTGTGATAACATTGCAGAAAAGAAATACCAGAATATGAAAAGAAAAAAATATGTGTATAACACACTGTAAGAAAATAAATACCTGTGGAATCTAGACCAAATAACATAAAGAAAGCAACATTAAACACAGGAGCAAAAAGCTCTGGTGAGACAAAGATTAAAAATATTGCCAAAATCACATTAATGAGCATAATATCTGCAGTGTTGCCCATAACATGGCTAGCTATTTGATTAAAAGTAGAGAAAATGTCCTTTTCCCAGGTTTGAATATGCTGTGTGTCAGCCAGTTTCAGCCAAAGGCTGTAAAAGCTATATTAGGATACTGCCTGAATTACAACAGTGCCATCTTGAATAGTTGATTTTAAAAGTTCAAGGATAAGTATCTTGGCAAGCATGAATGTTGTTTTTTTTCATGGTAGTTGACTTCTGCCTGATGTATTCAGAACTCATTCACCCTTCTTTTGCACATCCCTCTAAAGAGTACTAAAAGCCAGGGACTGACAAGGGCTCTCAGTCTCATACTTTGGGGTAGGAGTCTAGAGAGTATTGGAAAACTGGCTCATTGTGATGAAATGGCAGGGTTATTTTCTTTTGTTCTGCATCAATGGAATATTTTAAAGTGATAGAACTTGCTGTTGTTGAAATCTGTTTCTTTTTTTTTCTAATTTGAGTCTGCTCACCTGAAAAAAAAAAGACAGCTGTGTCAGGCCTCTTGGGATTCTTATATGATATTCAAAAATGGAAGAAAGAACAAGTGGAGGAAGTAGAGGATTTCAGGATACCTAGTACAGAGCCCACTGTAGCACACTGATCCCTTCTCAATACCTTTTTTTCTAGTTAAAAATTATTGCATTTAAAGACAAGAAGATACCGTTTGACATTCTTTTCTAACTTCTCACAGCCAGATAATTTCTACTAGCAAGACTTGCATAAAATCTCTTTCAGAGAGAGAGGTTTTCTGACCAGCTTTTTTGGTGGAAGTTTTTACTCAGTCTGTTCTTTACCTGTATTCTCTGCCACTACCAAAATGAGCCCAGGGAAAATAATCTGTTGTGAGCAGTTATCACCATCAATAGGCTCAGTGTGTTACAGGAGACAGAGCTATATAAAGGGTTATACTTAAACTGCATTTAATAGAAGAAATGCCATCTTCTTGTATAAAGTGTTCCATTGTTCATACATTCATAGACTCAATAATGCTGTAATTGCTATTCACTGCAAATAAGCTTCTTGAATTCAGTTCATAGCACAGCTGAACTCATGCTGGAGACAATTTTTCTGCAAGCATAGATACCACCACCCCATTAAGAATCACAGCTGAAATCTGTTTGGTCTTATACAGACAAACTAGAAGAGAAAAGGAGAGACAGAGAGGGAAGATACGAATCTGTAATTACAAGTGGCAGAAGGACGTGGTTAAATTTGTTGGGCAGCAAAACCACCAGATATCTGCAGAATGTCTTGTCTGTAAACATTGTCTGAATTAATCACAAGGAGAGACAGTATAATAATTGCTTTTTATTAAAGCTGAACAAAAGACTATTATACTGTTCAGAATAAATGAGCTAACTGTAATGTGACCCAGTTCCCTGAGATCTCAGCCATAGCCAAAGTGTCTCATAAATTGTGCTGGAAAGAGGCAGATGATAGGGGAAGACCTGCAGAACTACCACAGGGGCTACTTAGGGAAATGGGTCTTGAGTGGGAACAGTCCTTAAGCCAGCAAAGCTGGTCCACCTCTTTCATTTTTGGTTGGTTTTTTTGAGTAGTCGTTGAAGAAATAGAGTTCATTTTCTTACAGGGACAGCATCTTTTCAGATTATCTTCAAGAAATAAAACCTCCTGTCATGTCAATATTTTTTTATGCAAACAAGTAAAATACTACAAGAATTTGAGGAACCATTTTAATAAAGGATCAGAAGAGAATAAGTGCTCTTATCTTCTGCATTGAAAATTCTGTATGTGGGAATAAATGAAGACTAACAGATTTCCAAGATATTTCTTCTTTGTTTAAGAGATATTGCAAGAACGTAGGGTATTAACTGGGAGGTTGGATATACAGAGGATATATGATAGAAGTAACTATAGACATATGCAGATATTGGCAGACTCAATATTCTGTGTGTACACCTGTTTGAGTGTGCCTGTAGTATACAGAAAGGTACTGAGTTTTTGTCTGAAACCAGCACAAAACATAGTGTGTCTTGCTGAAATGTTTCTCTATCCTGTTTCTCTTATATCACCTAGGTTACTCAAGATCTGTGTCTCCACAAATCTCCACCAGGTCCTAAGAAACAGCAGCCTCTGACATTACTGTCGTTTCTCAGGCCTATTTCTTGCCAACTTCTGTAGCCCTACATTTTGAACCCTTTTAAAGACTGTAGAGCATCATATTTAGCATCATATTTCTTCAGCAACACTTTACCTCATGAAACTCATAACGGGCCAAAACTGTCAAAGTACAGCACTCTCTGTTTCTTATTAAAGGAGGTGCCAAGAAAAGACTGAAGCCCACTAAGGAGAAAACTCACTTTCTGCCACGTGTACAGATAGTTTGGGAGTTGTAATCTATGCTGTGAAGATCTGATCCAAGGGCTCTTGTTTTTTTTTTTTAAATTGGGTGTTTAAAAGAAGCAGCAACCTTCTCTTGTGCTGCACAGGACTCTGATACCTTTCAATCACAAGTATTTAGGGGCCTCTTTCTCTTTGGCATATTATTTACAGCAGCTGTGTGCATTTGCTGGATTTGCTACACTTTACATTTGTGGATAGATATTTAACTGTTCTGGTTTCATCCAATTTACTGACTTTTTAATCTTCTAAACAATTGCACACAAAGTGGCTTGTATCAACAGACTACACAGACCATACACCTTAATTAACACTGTGTGTCAACCTAACACCAGTGTTTTACAGAGACACACAAGGTTTCCAGGTGTTATGAGATCCTTGCCAGGAAGCAGGCTATATGGATGCCAGGTCCTTCTAATAATGTCCTCCTGACTCAGCCTTCCCCATGTTAGAGCTCCAGCAGTAACAAAGAGCCTGGTTTTCTTTGAAAGTGAGACGGATAAGTGTAGTGGTCAGCATAAATAAATATATGAAACAGTATTAGGGGTCTGATTCACTTTCAATGACATAGAGCTAAACGAGAAATAAATAGGCTGATATTTATAGAATTGCCCAAGGGAATAAAGGCTTATGCAGTGGTAATCGGTTGCATGTATTCACTGAGTCTTTTTTAAAGTTTTATCTGAAATATTGTGCCATTAGTTTTAATTTGCATGTGTTGCTGTCTAGGCTGGTAAAGAGAGAGATAGAAAATACTGCAAGGTGATAGTGATGGCTTTAAGGATACAGACTGTAAATGGATTAGGATATAAACAGTATGAAGAAAACCAAACCTGGATTAATATGCTCATAGCAATTCCAGCTGGTTTGACTTGCATAAGCAGCCAAAGCTCCATGCTACACCACTCCCTTTCTTCAAATGTCTTTTTGACAAAGATTCAGTGATCTTTTGCAGGGTGGTGCCCTCACTGCTTTGTATGGAGCAAAAACTGACTTATGAAAACTTCTGTCTCCCCTAGCCATCACTGTAGCAAATTAAAAACCCAAGCCATAGAGTTAAAATAAATTTGATCTGCCTCTTGCTGCAGAGAGATTGCACAAGAACATGTTGGGAGGAGAAAGATATGCTGTACCTGATGGAGTTCAGAAAATTTCCAGGAGTGCTTGCCAGTATCACTCTATATGCTAAATTTGTACAAACACAGCAGTTAAGAAGTTGTACTCCAGTTAAAGTGTCGTTTGACAAGATGAACGCATTCTGCTGTCTCCTCTTATCTTGTGAATGCTTTATCTCTGGAGAAGAGTAGATATTCTCTGTCTTTCAGATCCAGCCCAGCTCTTCTGTTAGACTTAGCATTCAGAGTACATCAAAACTGAGGAGAAAATGGGAGTCCCCTTCCTCTGAGGACAGAAGAGTGAGAAGGACCCTTCAGACTTCAGAGCTGAGGGTAATAATACCGAATTTAATGTGGAACAAATACTTTCTCCGTCATATATATATTTCTAGTATAACCTAAGAGCAATGGAAATATGGCCTGGGCTTTACCAATGTTTCCATGTTCACCCATGTCTTTTCTCACAGTTTTTTTTTATTCAGTGCCTCAATAAGCAGATGAAAAACACAGCAGCTCTGGGAATTCCCAGGGCCTTTTCCCAAAAAGAGCAGTGGGAAGTTTTTAACTTCAGGACCCAAATGAGGGAAACACCAAGAGTTTAACGTCTTTTGAATCCTAGAAAATCAATGTCACTGCAAGTGTGGGTTCTCAACAAGAAATCTAATGGTTACATGGTTGCAGATACTTAATCTTCCTAAAAATATGGCTATTTTACTTGTCTAATATTTTTATTACGTCCACCCTTCTATTTCTCATTCTCCTTTCATATCTCTAGAAAATTACCCATTGTGGATCTATGTGTTTTGACTTTGTTGGGATTGATATGAAATCAAATGACACATTAAAAAAATCAAGAGAAAACCCTGTCACTCTCTTAGTGACAGAACCATCTCCATAAATAATTTCTTGTAACAACCCCAACAATAACTATAGTTATAATACTCTCCCTGCAGCAACTTTGTTGGAGTTTAGTGCATCTGAAAACATTGATCCTTGCTGTGAAGTTCTTACTGTCTAAAGTCTGAATTTTTAAAAAAGTAGTTAATCCAAATTGATTTTAATGGAAGTTAGTACTAAATCCTTTTGGGAGTCTGGACCTAAATGCCTGGGAAGAGTCAGTGGTTGTTCACTGATCCTGAACAAATATTCCATTTGTTCCTTTGTTTTCCTTTCTCCTTGATTCATTATATTGGAAACTAATTCAAGACTTTGCTAGACCTATTACTAAGCAGCTCCTGAATAGTAGTTGTTAACATTTTGAAGTACAAGAAGGAAGCGTGGCACCTGAGGGGAAGAAGTGCAGGAGCAGCAGTGGCTTCATTCAGCATGCTCACACAGGAAGGACACTGAAATTTTGCTAACAGGCTGCCAGACATGCAGGCTCAGTACCAGAAAAAGCACTTATTAGAAGGCAACCTTTGCAATTCCCAAGGCCTTAAACATACATACTGCAAAGAGAGCACATGTCAAGAGTAGATATGAGACAGGGAGTCCAAGAAAAGCCAAATTTTCAAGTGACTACAAAAAAACTATTGTGATTTGCAGTTCCTTCCAGCTGCTAGCACTCTTTGACACCCTCCAGACAGCCACACACACTGCTACTGTTTCAGAGGGTTTAGAGTACGAGTAAGTTAGTGCTGGTGGAGAATGTGCCTGACTGGCAGATTCCACCTGTGAATCTTTGTCTGTGTCACCTCATTGTTCCTACCCCTGTGTGCTTGTATAAATTCCTCTACAGAGGCCTTACCCAAGGTGATGATTTATATGTCTCTTGCCATGGACTCATGGCTTTTGGAAGACAATTGCAAATGTTTAGAAAAGAGATCTCAGCCCAGATACAAAGGATAAAACACATCTGGTTGAGGAGTCCCTCCAGACTGAGCAAGGCTGCTTTCTGGACTCTGCAGATACAGTGGTCTTTTTAAAATTATCCTTCCTTAAACAACTGAAGCCATCAAGGAGCATCATGGTCCCAAAGGATGGCTGTCAAGCACGTACTTTTTGTAAGATGGATTCAGGGAGCAGTCTCTACATAGCTTTGTGTTTGTTACTCTGTGACATCTGACTGAAAGTCTTTTTGTTGCCACATTCTGATTTGTCAGCCTTATATTTTTCTAGTTGGGTTTCTTCAAGTGGATAATTTGTTCTGTCACTGACAATTTTATGTAGAGACTCTAATAATCTGAGTTAACTTTCTTTGTGCATGTGCTAGACAAGGATGAAGACAGGCCAGGAAAGACTTGTGATTTCTTCCCAAGAGATCAGATTTCCTCTCTTGTGAATGAAAGGATGTTTCCAAGGATGTTGAACACAGTCACTGAAAAATAATTTGCTACTGAATTTCTAAATGCTCTCTCTTCCGCTTCAATGTCACAGGAGGTTCAGTTTGGGGTTGTGACACCTCATGCACTTGCATACCTACATGATCATGTAATTTTGAGTCGGGAACACATCAGAGAGTAGGATCAACTTCCTGTGGCAGAAGACTGAGGGATAGATTCTTCTGGAAAGAATCATGAAGTCCAGTGCAAAAGCAGCTCTTTGATTTTGAAACCCCAGCTCTGGGAGAATGTATCAATTGACTGCACACATCCTTCCCACAAATGGATAAGTGCAAAAATGTTTGAGGCACAGATTACTGTCTTATTTCAAGTCTGTATGGTCAGAAAAAGTATACATGAATGTGTGGCCTTTGCATTTGACTTCTCTGCTCATTTTTTTCCCTGTAATGTGCAGCCAGTGTCTGGGATTATCAAGGACAGGGATGAGGAGGAGTGCTGTAGGTCATTGCTTACTCACACGCTGTAGGTAAAGATAAAGCTCAGTGAAGTTACACTTACATGGAACCCACGGACCAAGAAAAGTAGGCTTGATATGTACATTCAGGGCTACATTTTTATGACAACATTTTAATCCAGAAATGACCTATTGATCACAAGAAAATTAATAACAAAATTAGGTATTGATTTTGGTTTAAATCAATGGAAACCTTCCTTCTCCCTTTGAAGTAAAAGAAGGCCAATTCCATTTAAAAAACTTCTAGAAATCACCAGACATGATTGTCAAGTGTAATGGTAGAGTTACACTCTCATGCCANGCAAAGGAAAAGGGAAGTCAATGTAAAACAACTCCACTGGTTTCAGCAGCGCTTGCACTATCCCTGAATTATAATTTTTATTTATAACTTTTTTTCATAAGGAAGACAACAATTGCAGCAGTAGCCTGTAATAAATCATTCCTGAGTACCCATGTGTCTCCACTGGGTGTTGTAAAGCAGTGTTTCATTTCCTCATGTGCGTTCTCCATACATGTTACCACATGACATAAATTACTTCTTTGACTTATGCACAGGATGAGAAGAAACAGGATTACACTGCAGGAGTGATGGTTAAGCCTCAATATTAGGAAAAATTCTGATCTATATAATTTAAGAAAGATCCTAAACAAACCACATAAGGAGGAAGAAGTGTCCATATCCTCAAACACTTACAGAAGTTTCTAGACAAACATCTGTCATGAACAATTTAAGTAGATATTACTTCATCTTCAGGAAAGCAAAATAAACTAAGGGACCTTTTATTATCTTTTCCAGCTTTACTTTTTCTGTATCTATAAATTTCTTGTCTGGATGATGGAATTAGAAATTTTAGTTGACAGCTCTTTGACTAAAGCCCAAATTTTGGGGAAACTTGCATTCAGTTGATGAATTGTGCTCATTTAAGTAGTTTACTATTTTCATCTTCTGTGTTCACAGCAGAAAAAGAGAGAACTTAAGTGGCATGATGAGTTAAGCCAGTGTTGTAACCTAACTAGGGCTTGGGTTACTCTGCTCTGACTGGACAATTTTTGCTGTTGCAAGCTTTTTGTCATGATTTCTTACTCTACTCCTTCTCTCTCACTGGGACTAAACAAACTTTTAAATTCAGATGGCAGCAGATCACTCAAGTGGACCAAATAAATTATAAGAGCTTTGGAATTTAAAAAAAAATCTGAATTAAAACCTCAAGATACTTCTCCCCAGTCCCCATCTTGCAATAAACCTGCCATAAAAAATTTCTCATTTGCTGTTAGCCACTTAAAGAAAAGGCAGATAAGTGACAAAGGATCACTGCAAAAAAAAAAAAAAAAAAAAAAAAAAAAAAAAAAAAAAAAAAAAAGGAAGCCATTCCTTATTCTTGCTTATCAAAATCTATTATCTTTTACTTAGGAATAGTGTAGCAGATTTTTTTCCATCAGCTAACACCACAACTCAATGGCACATTACAAACATGAAAAGAAACTGTTATGTGCATACAGCAGTAAGTTAATTCCAGCACCAGAAGCACCTCTGGCAGACAGTGCATGCAAAATGTACTCTTGAAAAACAATCTTTAGTGCTTTCAGTAGGATGGATTTAGCTTATTTTATACCAGGCAGTTCAGGTAATAACTGAGGAGGAGAAAGGATAGGTTTTGAGGGTGAATGTATGAATTCTGCTTATAAATATCACAAACCTATTGAGCCATCTGAGGAATGGTTGGAGTCATACACCTGAGGAGTCTGTATGAGTCAAAGACAGCTCTGAATTTACCAGTCAGCAATCTTTCCCACAGAGTTGCAAGCCAATTGAACAATATTCTGGATTATCACTGAGCCATGAGACCATTCACGTTTCCTGTCTGAGCCCAAGCTGAGATATCCCTGCAGCCTGAACATCTTCTCTGTGGCTACATTCATTTGACCATCTAGTTCTCATCTTTACTCATCCAAGAAGAAAAACTATCTTATGCTATCACAGATCCTATTCCAATGCACACACGCACATATTTTAGACTGAGAGAATCTCCAGTATCTGTTTAATTAACATAAAATCCTTCAGTCATTCCTGTGGTGAGGGGAGCTAACTGCCCTCACTGTCAAAATTAATGATGTTGAACTTATTTATTTGCATTGTAGTGGTGTTTAGAGACTTCAGAAAAAAAGTCATGGTTTTATTGTGCTCAGCAGTGTAGAGTTATTTAATAAAAGACAGCCCTTACAGCAAACAGCTCACAATCAATAAAGACAAGAGAGGTAAAAGATGGGAGAAAATACTCTTTTATCAAATTCCAGCTTTCAAATGCAATATCCGTTTGGAGTCATCACCTGAATGAAATCTAAGATCTGAAAGGCTACTTTTATTACTTGTATCCATAAATATTTATGGCACTTTAACCTCAAAATTCCCATGTGTTCAGGGCTTTATATATGCATTCAGCACAAAGGGAATTCAGCATGCATATCTGAGGATATAATGGTTTGAGTAATCAATTCTCTATTTCCTTCAAAGAGATAGAGCACCATTTAATTGAATCCTCTGCTTTGTATCAAAATGCTAGTAATGTATACAGGGACATATAGCAAGCACTTCTTGCTGGAGGCTTGTCACATCTGTTTTAAACAAGTCTATTGTATACTCTACTTTCTTCCAGGCTCTAAAATACCACCTGCCACTCCAGGCTTGTGGCAGCTGTGAGAGTCCTGATGAAATTTTAAAAATAATATTGCATATTATTTTGAAATTTATGAAATGCCATATATTAGATGTAAATAAACTATGCTTGAGTCTTTCATTTTGCCTTCTGCTCCTTGACATATTACACTTTATAGACTCCAACTCTTCTAGTCCCTAAACTGAAGGACAAGAAATTTTGTCTTTATGCATGATGGCTGTGAAGTTTGTGTAATCCTGTGACATCAGGAACTAAGACTCTCAATGGAAAATGTAGTTTATCAAGAAACTTAAAAGAAAGTTGTCCTAACAGCATCATTCAGCAAGTTGCATCTGAATGGCTTTTTTACATCTAGCTGTACAGTTATCATTTCACAGGGATTTTTTTAACTTTTCAAGACAGTTATTAATAACTGATCGTTCTTCTGCATTTGTTGTATAATTCAGATATTTTCAAAGAGAAACCAGCTTGGACTAGTGAACCCTTTTAAACCTTTAATGGAAATGTAAACTCCCACTCACCAATCTATGTCATTATCTGTGCCAAAGCTGCTATATGTAATTGGCTGGGGCAGGATAGCTCATAAAACTGTTATTCCTTGTTAATGTCTTGTTAACAGAACAGTGTTTAAGTGAATGCCTGGTTAATACACTCACTGTGAGTGGTCTGTATCTTGCAGCAGTGCAGCATGTTGCCATATACATTGCATTCCCATTTCAGATAAAAAGGGAAAACAACTCTTTTCTTTATGAGCAATAGGCTAATGCCAGTAGAATAAAGAAAAGAATTCTCTCTAATCCACATGTATCACTCTTTTGTTCTAGACACTCTTTTATATACTTAGACACAAGGATGAGCAAAAATACAATGACATTTTCATGACTGCTGGAATCCAGAAGGATTATTTCTATCACTGAAGTCAGACAGATTCAGTGACAAAGAAAGTAACCAAAGAAAATTTTTCAATACATTGATGTTCTCAATATGTGAAAGCAGTGGACGTCTTGCTTAAATGCTGACTGTGTTATAAGGTTTAGAAATATAGAGTTAAAATCATTTATACAAGAAACATAGAAATTATAGCTGTTATAAAACCAGAATCCATAAACCAGAGTTTTCCTACACTTTCAATTTATTTTGCAGAAGATACTGAAATGCTGGAATTTCACACAGACTAGATTATTCCATAAAACCTCTATTTGAAACCCTTTCATGTAAAATTTTCAGCAAAAATAGGATTACTCAAAATTTTCAGATGGCAAAATCAATTTCTCTAATCAAATGTACTGTGTAGAAATCCACTATTTTCCTTAAAAAGGAGAGAAGTCATTAATAAAAGACTCCTGATATATTGAAACAAACTGACTTTAGATCACCAAAATATGTAACCTTAAATTCCATTTAACAACAGTGTAAACAATTCATTATTCAGCAACATTGAGATTCAGGAGCACTTGGGGACACTCTCATTGGCTGCTGTACTTGTAGTGAGCTGGGGGAATATTTTTTAAAGGACCTAAATAAACTAATCTAATCTGCTTAGAATATTAGCCTTACTATTTAAAGCAACTTCACTCTCCTTGACAAAGTGACCAGTTGCTTTTCTGTGTGTGATCAAGTCTCTCAGACTCCTCATCTTTCAGGACCTGGGACTTCACGTGGGTTATGCCTGAGATAATGTCTGAAAGTCTATGACAGAGATTAAATACCTCATGAGTGCCAGAAGAAAACACATACAAAGAACCACTGACTCATCATTCAATAAATCTGCTGTTGTTCTTTACTAGTTTGGTTTTGCTGAGTTCTATGGATTTTATTTCCAAGGAAATACATCAGCAGCAGTAATGGGAAAACACCTGTTTCTTCCACTGGCAAAAAACAGAAGTAAAGGAGACAGGAAAGGTAGCATGAATAGGTGGTAGGATGAATAGGTGGCAGTTTGAAACACACAGCACAAGAGAAAATAACAGATTCTTATGCCTGAATTACTGATGTAAAATATTGACCATCATAATTGGCGACTGACCAAAGACTTTATTCCACTATGGGAGGTAGAGGCACAGACCAGTTTAGAGTGGGGCCTGGGCTCTTCTGTAAACCTTACTAAGATGTTTCTTACTGGGAATGTCATTTTTGTTCTGGTATCACCTCTTTTTCCTTTATCTTCTTTGTATTTGCTTTGACTTTACAGACTGAGCTGTTTGCAGCAGGGACAGTCTATTAGGGTTTTTGAGTGTTTGCAGTTTACACTGCAGGGAATCCCCACTTTTGACTGACACAGATCAGGCTCTGCAGAGACATAAATAAAAAAAATTTAAGAGACAATTTTTTTCCTTTTCTAAGTGTGTGAAACAGTGTTAGTTCACACACACATTCACAAGAATGGTCCCATGTCTGTTTGCTGCTCTCAACTCTTCAAACCAGAGACAACTTATTAGCTGTTTTCTTGCACAACACTGAAGATGTTACAAGCCCAGTCTTTGATTTTTATGACTGCATGAAGCTGGGCAGATAAAAAAAAAAAAAAAACACAGAGTACAGCAGAACACTGTCCATTTGTTACAGTGGAAGTGAGAGAGGAGAAAGATGATGTCACACCCCCAGATCCCTTCCCCTCTCAGCTCCACAGAAGATCATCTTCTCCAGAAACCCCACAAGAGTAACAAGTGGAACAAGTAGGTAAATATAGACACAATACAGTTTTCTAACAAAATATGTAACAGTCCTGTTGAGTCACCACACTCAGGACTTCCAGGAAGGAACATGATTGATAATAAATGATGTCCATAAACCAAATTTATTTTCTACTTCAGATGTTCCCACTGATTTTCATTTGGAACCTCAGTGGTAGCCGGTGAACCTGGCAGGTTAACAAAGTGGTGTATTTTGTGAGGAGCAGCAGCCATGCTCACAGTGCCTACAGGAAACAGAGCTATCATGCCAATAAAATTATTCATTTACAGGGCAACAGAAGGGCACTCACTAGCCTGCTTCTAATCTTTCAAGTAGTTTGAGCTTGTGAAGGTTAAAGGGAGTTGCAGCATGAGACACCAAAGTTTTGTAGTCATCTAGTTCCCTTTCTCTGATTCATACTCTTTGCTCTACTGAGCAAAATTTTCCTTAGGAAAAACAGTAAAAGCTCTTCACAAAGCAGATTAACTTAGATCTTACAGGTAGGTGGGGTGAAGAGGGTGCCATGCACATTTACTAGGCTTTCTCATTTTAAAATAGATTACTTTCCAGGAAAACATATTTCATTGCAGATGTAAACTTTTCCAGAATAGTTCCAATATAATGAGATAACTCTCATTAGATGTTCCATGAAGTTCAGACAAGAATATTATTGAAAACCTTTTGGTAGGGAGGAACTCAGGTCCACAGCTCTGGTCAGCTTAGGTGTCTTTCAGCAGCATATTTGATTATTTGGACTCATATTGATATTTGCTTCTTAGCTTCTAACTCCAAGGTACCGTTTTGGCCAAAGGAAAGAAGCGGGCAATTATAGGACACAGTTATCTTGCTCAAAATAGAAATCTAGAAGAGATCAGACAAACCACACCTGCTACTTTTTCCCATGATCTCTAAAGGGATCTTGAGAAGAGTACTAAAAAATGGAGAATGTTATCATAAAGTCATTAGTTGGCCTGCTGGAAAGAAGCTCTGTGGAGAAGGGCCTGGTGGACAGCAAACTGTTCATGAGCCAGCAGGGTGTTCTGTGGCCAAGAAGGCCCATGATATCCTAATTTCCATAAGGAAGAGTACTGCCATCAGGTTGAGGGAGGTGATCCTGCCCCTCTACTCAGCCCTGGTGAGGCACATCTGGAGCTCTGTGTCCAGTTCTGGTCTCCTCAGGACAAGAGGGACATGGAGTCCCTGGAACGAGTCCAGTGGAGGGTAACAATGATGATTAAGGGACTGGAACATCTCTCTTACCAGGAAAGACTGGGGGAGCTGGGCCTGGTCAGTCTCAAGAAGAGACAACTAAGAGGGGACCTCATCAGTGTCTATCAGTATCTGAAGGGGAGGTGCCAAGAGGATGGAGCCAGGCTCTCCTTGGTGGTGCCAAGCAATGGGACAAAAGGCAATGGACAGAAAATGATGCACAGAAAGTTCCACCTGAATATGAGGAAGAACTTCTTTACTGTGCAGGTAACTGAGCACTGAAACAGATTGTCCAGAGAGATTGTGGAGTGTCCCTCACTGGAGATATTCAATGATCATCTGGACATAGTCCTGTGCCATGTGCTCTGGGATTACCCTGCCTGAGCAGGGAGGTTGGACTAGATGATCCACTGTGGTCCCTTCCAACCTTACCCATTCTTGGATTCTGTAATTCTGTTATCTATGATGGGAACTGTGCTCAAAACAAGGAGAACACTTTGGTGAATGGGCATGTACCTGGAAAACTGGAGACTCAGGTTCCAGCCTGTTTCAGATTTGGTGTGACTTTGGGCTCAAATTTCCCAAAACCAAAAAAAATAGAGCTTTGACTAATTTGAAGTGAGAAGGTTATTTCCCTTTACCTCTTCCATATTTACAAATAAAAGCCAAAAGATCTAATGCTTGTCCTGTAGCATTGATCTGAGAGCCAACATTTGCCATGAAATTGAATAATTTTGGACATTAAAAGTGCTTCTTGATGAAATGCACAAAAGTTTCCTAGAGATGGGTAGGTTTTATCCACTGGTGAAAAAAAACACCTCAAGAGAGGAACATGGAAACTGCCTACAGAGTAAGGTAGGACAAATTCCAATTATGTGAATATTTCACTGGCCTAAAATTAACTCCCTGATTTTGTTTCTCCAGGTTCATCAGTTTCTACCTCAGTTTTTATGAAAAGATTAGCAAGTGATCTGTTGCCTTCCAGTCCCACCACGTCCCTTAATAACCTTCAGAGGCCTTTCCCTTTTTCAGTACAGACTCAGAGAGAAGAAACCGTGGTGTTTTGACCCTGGTGGATGCTAGGTGCTCACCAAAGCCACTGTATCACTGCTTTCCTCAAACAGACAGGACAGAGAAATTAAAACAAGAGGTTCATGAGTTGAGATAGGGACAGCAAGAGATCACTCACAGATTACCACCGTGGGCAAAGCATATTCAGCCTAGGAAAATCAACTGAATTTATTAAAAATCAAAATTAGAGTAGGAAGACAAAGCAAGACAAGTCTTTAAAACACCTTTCCCCAACCCCTCCCTCCTTCAGTGGCTCTACATCCTCCCTGCAGTGGCACAGGTTGATGGGGAGTGGGGCTTAACTCATTATGTTGTTTCTGCTGCTGCTCAGGGATAGGAGTGAGATCCCTGGCACGGCAGACATCCTCCACGAGCTTCTCAATATCGGTTCTTACCCCGGGCACAGTTCTTAACCAAGTGCTCCAGTGTGGGTCCCTTGCAGGGGTGCAGTGTTTCCAGATCAGGCTGCTCCAGTGCAGAGCCTCCATAAGGTCACAGGTCCTGCCAGAAAACCTACTCTAGCATGGGCTCCTCACTCCACAGGTCCACAGATCCTGCCAGGAGCCTGCTCCAGCACAAGCTGCCCACACAGTCACATATGTCCTTTGGGCATCCACTGGCCCCAGTGTGGGACTCCTTCACAGGTTGCAGGTGAGTCTGTTCTCCCCCAGGGTCCTCCAAGGACTGCAGAGGAATCTCTGCTCCTGCTCTTGAAGCACCTTCTCCCTCTCCTTCTCCACTGACCTTGGTGCCTACAGGACTGTTTCTCTCACATATTCTCACTCCTCCATTCTCTGGCCACAGTTACTTCTGCTCAATATTCATTTTTTTTCACCTTCCTGAATATGTTACCAGAGAGGCTGATTGGCTCAACCTCGGCCAGTGGCCAGTCCATCTTAAAGCTGTTTGGCATTGGCTCTGTCTGACATCAAGGAAGATTCCAGAAGCTTCTCACAGAAGCCACCCCTGTAGCTCCTCCCCTGCTACCAGAACAGTGCCATGAAAATGCAGTGCAGAACCATATATAAAATATGGAAACAAATCAAGTAAGATCCTTTTGTCTCAGGAAACTTGGAAATAAATTTGGGAGTACAGGTTGTGGTCTCAAATTCTGATAATTCCGAGCTTATCGAGCAGCAGCCTCAGCCAGCATTTCAAACTGCTATGTTCAAATAATTAATGTAAATATATCACATTAATAAACAATTATCAGAGGATCAGGATCATAAGATTTGAATAATTATCAACGATTTATCCAACATAAATGAGACAGAAACAATATTTATATGTGCCTTTGCTCTTTCTCATCTTCAGCTTTCTTTTCCTCTTTCAAGCTGTGAATTGGTCTCCCAAGGAAAGACCTACAACCCAGTTCTATAAACCCAGTAGAAGATTAATTTGGTATGGATCAGGTTTTACTTGCATGAGACAGTGGTAAGATTCAAACTCCCTGGTCATGTACTGCTTCAACAAAACATATTTTAATGGCAAAATAAAAGAGTAAAGAGTGTGACTGTCCTTCACTCTCTCTTAGGCATAGACAAGGTCTCTGCCAATTTTTGTTCCCTCATTTGAGAAAACCTAGAGGCTGCAGAGAATTCACAGGGGTGCAGTAAGTATGGCCAGAGGCTTAGACTTCTCGGTCTATGGGAAACATTGAGTCAGCTCAGCTCTACTTGTGAAGTCAGAGACAAATTGAGGACAGACCTGCTAAAAGTTTGGCACAGAGAGGAAACAAATAATCCTTTTTCAATCATGGATAGAAGATAAGTAAAGATCTCAGGCTGTAAAAAATGGAGAGCCAAATTAAACATTCTAAAAGTAATGATATTCAACTGCTGAAATAAATAGATTGTCTGGAAAAGTTGTGGAACATCCATCTTCTTCCTTGAAGAATAGGCTGGACAAACATCTGCCAGGAAACATTTAGACAGACCTTCTGCCCATGGAGACATATCACACTTCTGAATGGCAACTTTATACTTTCAGTCATAAAAGAAGAATAATTTTTAGTTTCTTATGGTTATTTTAAAAATTGTCCTACTCCAGATAACTGTGAAGGGTGAGGCTTGCTGTGACAATCCCCAGTTTGGATAAAAAAAGTGAGACAACTCAAGGAAAGGGTTCTTCTTGAGACTTCTTCTGCCTGCCTTGTTTTAATAATCCTTGTCCTCATCCTATCATTCTCATGGCAGTGAGAAGCCCCCAGGAGTCAGACTGTGGAGCTCCTGAAACATCAGGTGCTGTTCACACACGTATGCACAAACACACAGTCAATCTACCAGAACAGATTTAATTGAAAAGGGGTTTTATTGCCATTTCCTCTGATTAAATTGGAAATGTGAAAACAAACATGTGGATGTTGGGCCAAATTTTCATTTGCACTGAACATTTTGGTACTGCTTTCTTCCTAAAAGGGAGCCTTAAGAAGTTGGTAAAGAGAATTTGCTGTCTTTTAATATTGAAGAAGTTGGGAAAATTGCCCATAATGCAAATAGGAATTGAGTATATTTAGTACTTTGGCTGGATTTGTATTTTCACAATAGTGCTTTTTCTACTCTTCTGGTGCTATAAGGAACTTAAGGTGAGTGTTAATGAAGTGTAATTGCACTTTGCAACACTGCCCACACAAAGACATCTTAGAGGAATCCCAGCGTAAATGAGAATCTTGGCAACTATAGCTAAACTCTGTTGGCTCAATTGTAATGCAGTTACTCAGAAACATTTTAATCTTTTGAAAAATGCAGAGGAATTTTAGTAAAAATAGGATTTAAAACTCTTCTTGGCAGTAGGGTAGAAACAGAATGAAGCGTCCCCACACCGGAAGCCTCTGTTTCCTGAGATTTGCAACCCACTGGTGATGATTTGTTTCTCAATCCTTTCCTGTCATCGAGGTCAGGCTGACAGGCCTGTAGTTCCTCAGATTCTCCTTCTGATCTTGTCACTGGGTGTCATATTGGCTAACCTCTAGTCATCTGGGACATCCCTGGTTAGCCAGGTAAATGACAGAAAATGCCTTGGTGGGCCCTTTCAGCCCACCTTTCTCTTCCTCAGTGGCCTTGGGTGGATCCCATCCAGCCACATAGACTCATGAGTGTCTAGTTGGCATAGCAAGTCACTGACCATTTCCCCTTGGATTATGAGGGCTTAATTCTGCTTCCCAACCTGTTTTCCAGCTCAAGGGGCAAAGCAGACATTTAGTACCTCTGCCTTTTCCTCATCCTGGTTCACTGTTTCCTCCAACATCCAGACAGAAATCCTCCTTAGCTTTCCTTTCTTTGCTAATGTTTCTATCCTGATGGGGAAAAAGGGGTAATTTACACACCAACCTCTATGCAAACAAACAGTTCTTTACTTGAAATCTGAAAATTCTAATTTGGTTTGATTTTTTTCCTATGGAGGTACATACTCACCAACTCAGATGATTTCTGAATTTGGCCTCAGAGGATAAAGCTAACAAAAGTAGAGCGGAGCATTTATTGGCTAGCCCTAGAGAAAGTTCTTCCTGGGAAGTCAAAAGAAACTCTAATAGCCCATCTGATTCTCAGTGATTCTTGAAAGTGTTTTACAATCTAAAAAGCATGGAGGACACGTTCAAAGACATAAACACAAATCAGAAGCCAAGCTTCCATTAAGAGTCATCAAGAGTCTGACACCCAGCTACCATTTGTTCCTTTGAAAATCTTTTCCTGCATCAATTACACTTACTTCCACTTCAGAGCTGCAGCACACGGCCAGAGTGGCATAAAATATCCTAAAGAAAATGAGCATCAGCCTGAGTGGGGGAAAAGAGAGCAACTGGTGACCTACAGAGCACACACAGCCAGAAAGCACCTATCTAACTAGGGTGCAGCCTGGGAAACGGCAGGAGAAAGCAAGGGGCAGAAATGGAAGAAGGTAGTGAAGAGAAAACTGTACCAGAAAGAGTTTTTAGCTGAAGATGAGTAGTGAGTGCCTAATGAGTGACAATGAGAAAGAGAAAAGTGATGCTGGCAGTGGGAAGAATGGATGGAACATTAAAGATGGCTGTATTTGCTCTCCCCTGTCCAGATGGGGAGGGGAGTGATAAAGAGGCTTTGGTTGGTGCTTGCATGTAAAGCATTCGTCCCAACTTCAGCCCACCAACATTCTACTTTGTATCTTGACACCAAAACCACCCTTTTCTTTTTGCTTTCTCTTTATTTATTCTAGTGTCTTTTTTTGTTGTGTAGCAACTGCAACACTGTAGACACAGTAATTAGGTGTCTTTTATTCCACAAAGAGTCTGACATTACTTACCATGGCGTCACAGTCACTCTGTTAAGTGTGAAGACCCCAGAAGGCTGATGCTTTAAAAAATAATATTGCATGTAGAAAAATAGAGAAGAAAAAAGTGAGGGTTCAGAGGAAGAGAGAAAGGAGGATGAAAAATAAGAAGACTGGGAAGATAAGAATGGAAAGAGGTGGAGGCTCATTGCTGAATTTCTGTTCTGATATTTTCCCTGTACCTTCATGCATAGAGCATTTAAACCACCTACTCTTATTTGGCAATTCCAAAACCATTTTAGGCTTACTGAATTCTGAGAGAAAAAAAGATTTTTTGCATAGATGCCAGTTCCAGGAATTCTGTAGAAAGTCAAAAAGGGCATTTCTTCAAAATGCTGAGGCTGCAAGAAACAAGTAAAACAAGAAAGGTTTATTGCAAAGGAGGAGGGGCCCATAAGGTGGATCTTTAATAAGTAGAGGATTTCTGTTATTTAAAAAGTGTTTTTCCAAAGAAAAAGACCAACTTCTCAGAGGATTTTTTTACCTAGAAATCCATATGCAGATTGCAGATCCCAAAGAAATATATTTTCCTTACACTAACACTAATGTAAAACTACAGTAATTCAGATAATCAATCAAATTAAAGCAACAAATCTCTCTGAAAAAAAGACTGGAAAAATAATTGTATCATTTTTCTTTTTCAGTGATACTTTCTCTTTCAATATGATGATGCCTTAATTGTATTTTACCACATTAAAACACATGCCAGTGGTAGCATTCCAGCTGCAATCAGAATCCAGTACGAAGAATGAGGCAGTCTGTGTATTTAGGCTAAGTTGAATATATGAAAGTAGAGGAAAGATAATCTCCCATTCTGTGTGTATAATATCTCTCCCTATATGTATTGTGGCTACGCTCAGAGAACTTTTATGATTTCATTTTCTTTGTATTTCTCCCAGGAGACCTCATCCTCAACCATTCTATGGGATAATCATACTTAACAAAGGAAGGGGATCTAAATCAAGGCAGAGTGGAAATACATTTCAGCTGAGATTTTGGGGAAACTAAATCTGAGGGATGATATCGAATATGTATTTTATAGGATTCAAAAATATGTTGCTGAAATAATAGGTATGGGGAGGCTGCTGAGTAACAGACAGGCTGAGTCAAAAAGCAGGCAGCAGTCATGCCATTGATGCTCAGACTGTGAGAAGAGAGGAATGAGATGGGGAGTGACCAATTTGGAACTTGTTATAGACATAGTAGAACAATTATTCCTGTGAGCAAAACCTCAGAAGGAAGCCTCCACTCCAATGTACGTGTAAAGTTGTTTTGCAATCAAGGC